>CAXKVI010000004.1:115325416-115342916 GCA_964058755.1 Campiglossa producta
CAACAAAACAAAAACAACAAATATGAAATGAAAACACGATGTCCTGAAGCCTTGGAAAGTTGAACGAGTTTACCAACAGAGGCATATACATATAAGCAGCAAGTATAAAATACGATAGCTGAAGTACTTTTTGGCTTGACTGTTAATGTGAATTTCATTTGTTGCAATATTTTCGACAAGACATTAAAATAGCTCAAGGAGGCAATAAGCCAGGCGATGGAACTACATATACAAATAAGTATAGGGTAGATAAATTGTTAACATACCTCGAAAAATGCGATTCGTCTAGAATGAATTCAGGTCGATTAGCAAAGGAAAAATCACATTTGACATAGTCTAACTATATCCATAGCAGACTGCATAGTCAGAACACCCTTATATGTTATGTCGCTCTACTTGAAAATATTTTTCAAAAAGCCCCCATTGCATTCGATTCAAAAAAGCCCTATCTCAATATAAAATTTTCGACAAAAATAAAGCATTTTTCAATCCCATTTTGGGATAGGGCGTTCTTGAGCCAAATTTATTTATATAATAGAAATAACTGGCGTGCGTTGCTGAATAAGATTCTCCCATTTTTACTATTTCTCGGAAGACACATTATATCAAGGTGAAATTCTAGCTACACGCCTAATACCAAGCTCATCGAGTCAAAAATATGATTGTTTAGAATAGATCGGTCCCTGGTTCACTTCCCGGAAGAAAAATCATACCATACTTTAACCTAAGCAAAACGCTACCTACATACCAAATTTCAAGTAAATCCAAACATTTATACGATAGTTTCGAATAGGGCTGTCCCGGGTCCATTTCTCTTAAAATAACTTTAAATTAACTGGTTTAGGAAAGTGTTTGTCTTTATTACTAAGCTGACGAAATTAGGCTTTTCGTCTTGATATTTTCGGCTATTCTTGTGCTTGTGTGTGTTCCTAGAAAAATGAACATAAGACATTCGTGCGTTTGGCAATTGCTAAGTTTGTTGTTAATATCTTGTGGGTTTCTACAATTTAATTGTTACCTCACTTGTGGTTATCATTTACGTAGTTTATCAAATGTTGTAAGGATTCACGTTTACATTTTAGGGTAAGGTATGCATTGTAGGAAGAAATGTTCCCAAAAATATTTTCACACAAGTAATAAGTTGAGTAGTAAGACAAACACACATTTATTTTCGTGTATGCTTCTGTTGTTTATTTGTAATCCCTAGCGTATTTTATCCTACATTCTTCTCCTTCACTTGGAAACTTTGCTTTATAAATATTGCGTAATGTACGTATTTGTTAATTACGTTGTAATATTTCTCAAACAATCCCCTACTTTGCTTAGACAATTTTTATTCTTGCTTGATTGTGTTTTGAATTATATAATGTGGTTTCATAGTGAAATCTTAACCTTTTTCAAGCGAATGTCAAAAACAGTAGTAGATTCATATCGCGTTTCGACTTTTGGTATAAACAGATACCAGTGTTTGTACAGCAACTACACTTTAAACAGCAAACAATGGTATCTTGAATACAAGAAGTTTCATTTCATCTTCCTTTGAAAACTTTCATGGTTTCAAGCCTTTTGATATAGGAATGTTCTCTGATTCCTCCATCCATTATAGTTTGTAGGTAACGGGGAATATAACTTCATTAATTTAAATGTTTAAATACAAATGTGCTAAAATGAACATCAAAAAGAGAGCAGAGACTGATACATTTTTTAAGTTTTTTTTTTGTAAAGGCTATAGTTCTCGAGCTAGAGCAACTTTACATGGAAATATATCATGTATAATTATAACGTATTGAGGGTGGAATTTTACTTGCATTAGATTGGCCGTTTGCCACGTGCAAGCTAATGCTGAAGGAGCATACACTCCGCGAAGCCAACGAAAGATGGCTACAAGCCCCAGGGTGCCGGATATCCAAGCAAACCTGGCCAAAATGCGATCTTAAAAGATCTAGACACATATACGCCCTAAAAAGGAAGGAAATCTCCATATTAATAGGTGTTTTAACCGGGCACTGCCTTATTGGTAGGCACGCAGCAAGGCTAGGCGTTCCCTACCGACGATGCTGCAGGAGTTGCAAAGATGATGAGGAAGAGGAAACGGTGGAGCACCTCATCTGCAACTGCCCGGCCTTAAGCGGAGCGAGAAGGCGCTCTCTGGGAGTTCCCTTCCTGGTTAGCTTAAGCCAGGTCGCGGAGCTAGACATAAAGGACTTGATGGCCTTCATCAAGTTATCAAAATGGTTCGAGGAGGGGTAGCGGTGTCGGTTAGGAGTGTCAGTCCCGGGTTTCGGCTATATGGAGAGTCCCAACAGCACTGGGATTTTCCATATGGCCGGGCCCCGGGACTGACTTTCCTAGTGTTTGGTGGTATCACAACGGGCCTTTTATTACTGGCCTAGGTGTGCCTTTGCGGCAGCCACTTCTACCTACCTACCTACCTAGGATTGGATTTAATTGTTGCTTTAACGCCTCCGCACAACTTTTCAGCGCTAGACTCGTTTGCCATTCATGATTTTATATACCGCCCAACAAACGCTTTTGGAATGAAAATACATACATACAAAAGATTTGCACATTTGTGCTACCAAAGTATTGTTGTCAACACTTATACACGCACATACACACAATTACACCCATTATAATATAAATAACATAAAATGAGTCCTCCGACATTGGATTGTTGGGGGTTGTAAAATTGTTGTAACGAAGAAATTTCACCGCAGAATGAATTTAGTCAACAAACAGCTGGGATATTTTTAAATATTGCAAACGAAACAGAGCGTAATTATAACGAAAATAACAACAAAAATAACAAAAACAACAACAAGAAAACAACAACTAAATATCAACAACAGCAATGTGAATTTTAATAACAACAACACCTTTATATATAATGCAACAACGAATATTTAATGTAGGTATAAGGTGGCGTGGCTGAAGTGTTGACGCATGATGCTGATGATTACACCAAACTCGCTTCAAAGCAACAACTTGAGTAACAAACACTTGAGGCTCTTTCTTTAAACAAATGTGCATATTTTAGAAAATGTATTCGTTTATGTTTTATGCACATAGGTACTTTATACTTTTCCAAACAATTTTTGTGCATGTACGTTGAACAGCTTAAATTTTCGCAACACACAAAAAGTTTCAGCACCTACCCCATCTACATCAAATTCAAGCTCCAGTAACTTATCACAAATCTGATATTTTGTTTCTTAAACAATTTAAAAGTTTTCTTTAATACTTCTAAGCGTTAAATAAGGCGATCCAAATGATATTTTTCAATACGAAATGTACATTAAAATTATCCTTCGAGGAATTAATGAGAGAGAGTTGAGTCACTGTAACAGAACTTACAATGTACCCGATGGCGGCAGATGGAACGGGACTATAAACAAGGCAGTCAAATCGGCACTCTGACCTAAACAGCGTCTTCTAAGTGAAAATGTATACCTTATAAAGGGAGAGTATGGTGACAGCATTAAGTCTAACGATCTTAAAGCCTTTATATACCAACGTGATAAAATCCGTTATGGTGTTGAAATTCACTAAAGTCTCTGGATCATCTCTGCATTTCTCTCTACTGGGTGCAGGGGAATTTGGAAATCGTGTAAGGAGAATCGACGAGCATATTTTTTAAGACAATGAATTTAGTATGAATTACCGGGTAGTAAGGTCAATAAATTCTTTTCCATTTAGATTCCTTCGCAAACTAGAAAACTTGCGGGAAGAGTCCCTTGGTGTTGAGCACTCCGTTTAATAATTTTTGGAAAATATTCCCTTTTCCATTATTTTATTTTCATTCTATTTTATTTTATTTTACTTTATTTTATTTTAATTAGTTCTATTTTTTTTTGTGTTATTTTTTATTTTATTTTATCTTATTTATTTTAATTCCTTTATTTTGCGTTATTCCATTTTTTTATTATTTAATTTTATATAATTTACTTTATTTAATTTTTTTTAATTTTATTTTTTTTTTTTTTTTATTCCATTTTATTGTCTTTTATTTTGTTATTTTTCATTTCATCTTATTTTTTTTTTACATTTAATTTAATTTAATTAATTTTTTATTTTTAGTTTATTTTTTTTTCTTTTTTGTATTTTTATTTTTTTTTTAATTTAATTTAATTTTATTTTATTTTATTTTTTTCTATTTTATTTGTTTTTCATTTTATTTTATTTTATTTTTACAAACTTTAAAATAACAATAACTAAAATTATTTTGTTTTTTTTTTATTTTATTTCATTTTATATTGTTTTATTTTTATTTAATTTTATTTTTTTATTTATTATTTATCATTTTTTTATTTAATTTTATTTTATTTCATTTTATTTTATTTTTATTTTTCTTCATTTTTTTTTTATTTCATTTTATTTTATTTTATTTTATTATATTTATTTTTATTTTTTTTTTTTCATTTTTTTTTTTATTTCATTTTGTTTTATTTCATTTCTTTTTATTTTTCTTTTCTATTTTATTTTAATTTGCTTTTTTTCATTTTTTGTTTGTTTTTTTTTTTTTCATTTAATTTTTTTTTTTTCATTTCATATTTTTTATTTTATTTTATTTTATTTTATTTTATTTTATTTTATTTTATTTTATTTTATTTTATTTTATTTTCATTTTATTATTTTATTTTCATTTTATTTTATTTCTTTTTATTTTCGTTTATTCCATTTCATTTTATTTTATTTTATTTTATTTTATTTTATTTTATTTTATTTTATTTTATTTTATTTTATTTTATTTTATTTTATTTTATTTTATTTTATTTTATTTTATTTTATTTTATTTTATTTTATTTTATTTTATTTTATTTTATTTTATTTTATTTTATTTTATTTTATTTTATTTTATTTTATTTTATTTTATTTTATTTTATTTTATTTTATTTTATTTTATTTTATTTTATTTTATTTTATTTTATTTTATTTTATTTTATTTTATTTTATTTTATTTTATTTTATTTTATTTTATTTTATTTTATTTTATTTTATTTTATTTTATTTTATTTTATTTTATTTTATTTTATTTTATTTTATTTTATTTTATTTTATTTTATTTTATTTTATTTTATTTTATTTTATTTTATTTGATTTTATTTTAATTTATTTTATTTTAGTTTATTTTTTAATTTTATTTTATTTTATTTTATTTTATTTTATTTTATTTTATTTTATTTTATTTTATTTTATTTTATTTTATTTTATTTTATTTTATTTTATTTTATTTTATTTCGTTTTATTTTATTTTATTTTATTTTAATTTATTTTAATTTATTTTATTTTAATTTATTTTTTTAATTTTATTTTATTTTATTTTATTTTATTTTATTTTATTTTATTTTATTTTATTTCGTTTTATTTTATTTTATTTTATTTTATTTTATTTTATTTTATTTAAATTTATTTTATTTTAATTTATTTTTTTAATTTTATTTTATTTTATTTTATTTTATTTCGTTTTATTTTATTTTATTTTTATTCTTTTTTTCTTTCATTTTACTTTATTGTGTTTTATTTAACTTAATCTTAATTTATTGTTTATTTTGTATTATCAGGGAAATGCCGCCGGCCATTCTAATACTCTTACAGCTATGCATATTCATTCTTCTCTCTTGCCTATTTATTTAGCTTAAAAAATTGATTCTCAAGACAAATAACAAATAAGCTTTCATTTCCAGAATAGAAACTCACACCTACGCTTTGTTGTGGTTAAAACAACAAAGATAAATAATCTGAGTAAATGTTGGTGCCGCTGCTAAATTACTGTTATCATTCACCACAAAATATTACGGCTGTTAACTTTTGCTATCTGCATCAAATTACCCACCCCTTTATCAGCTCAGCGGCATCAAAAGTAGTAGCAGTGATGTGAGCGATTTAACACTGCTACCAACCCTTAGCAAAAATAACAAACTACATTCATACAAAACAGTAGCAAAAAAAGTAACAATAGCAATCAGTGACGGCGGCAGATAAAGTTGTGTTTGTTGTGATTGTTATTGTTGTTGTAGCAGCAGATAGCGTTCGTCATTTGCACGTGCATAATGAGTTGAAAAAGTCAAAAATGATTAATTAAATCAACGCATAGAGTCGAACATAAAATTTAAAATTAGACAAACAAATGCTACCTACCTACTATTAGTATGCATCCACCAAATACAAATTGCTGTTTTTGATTTTTAATTTTTTTTTTTGGAATTTTAAATAGGCAATTGTTTGCCACAAATGAAGTTCAATTGTTCGAAAGCAGGGTTCTGCAAAAGTCACCCTTTTGAATATACACTGCAGAACATCTGAGTGTGGATATTTGAAAATGAGTTAATTCTTTCGTTCAGGATGTTAAGCGATTCGGAGCCCGCTAACGAAGAGATCACATTGCCTTACCAAGCTAAAAGATTTCCGACAACCGTTCAAAAAATACTCTGCTCATAAGTTGATCCTATTTATGTGACCGCCAGTATATGTACCTAAACTTCGATATTTTAAATATTCACGTAGTTCATAGTTATTTGTAGCCCAAAAGTTGCGGAAACTCTTTGCTTGCTTGCTGATTTACATTTAAATAACAATTACAGTTTTCAATGTAAACGTCAGTGAATGCATTTGCAAATTTATGCGGTCATTAGTCCCATTTCAATCTACTTTTTTTTGCCTCTACTTCATCAGCTGATTAAATCATTAAATGGTTGAGAATTGTAGATGAAATAACAAAGCGTTTTGCATTTGAATGTAGCACAGTGAGAACAATTCAAAATTTCGTACATGCATTATGAATGTGGGTGTGTGGATTGTGTTAAGCCCGTACATTTTACCCATCTGTTGACCTTTTGCTTCTGTTTATGTCAATTGTAATAATTATCAACAATTGTTATAAATGTCAAGTCGCTGTTTTGTATTGTATGCTCTTTCGTTGTTGTTTTTTGATTTTTTAACTTAAAAACGAGAAAAGTGAAAACAACGTATGGCGCGATATACCTATAAGCAACCTATAAGAAGACTTCTATTACAATTTGTCTTGTGATGCTTTGAAATTTTCCCTACCAAATTGCGGGACCTCCATTTTTTTGCTGACTCAGATCTGAACCAGCAAAACAAATGCATTTTTGCGAAGAAGTTTTTCATGGCCAAAATACTGAATTCGGCGAATTTGCCAAGCCCAGTGGCCCCAGGGGCGAAAACGTTTAAGAACACTTTTTTCTACAAAATTTTTTTATGTTGCTTTTACCGGGTTGAGATCTCCGAATATTGGTTTCTTCTTCTTAATAGTGCAAGGGTATTAAAATTTTGTTTTCGGGTAAACTTTGGAATATTCGCACAGAATTGGTATCAAACGAAAGGGTAAAACCCCAGCTTCAATTCAGACCTCGGTTCGTTTCGATATATTTATCGATAACAGAGTTATCGGCCGAAATGTGGTTGCGCGTTAGCTTTGAAATATTCGTACAAAATTTGTATCAGAGGAAAGGGAAAAGCCACAGCTTTCATTTGGACTTCGGTTCATTTCGATATATATTTGTCGATAACAGAGCTATCAAAATGTGGTTTCGCATAAAACTGGTATCAAACGAAAAGGTAAGGCCACAGGTTTCATTTGGACTTAATAAAATTAAATTTGGAACGTAGATTTTGTATCAGCTTGATGTGGGAATACGATAAAAAAATAAAAGCATTTGAAAAGGTTTTGGTGATATCGCTCAAAATGTGGAACAGGGTAACCTTTTTAAGTGTTCGTTCAATATGGGCAACAAATGAAAGGTATTGATAAATTTTTTCAAATTCTGTAGTTTTAGTCCAATATAAGACCCCGTTTTCGAGATATTGATCAAAATGTCAATCCGGAGGGATCTGCACATGGCAGATATCAACAAAAAATTGAATAGGGGAAGCATTATTAAGCGAGTAGAATCCAAATCAAGGTTAGGTTAGGTTCAAGTGGCTGCCGCAAAGGCACACTTAGGCCAGTTTTGAAAGGCCCGTTGTGATACCACCAACACAAGGAAAGTCAGTCCCGGGACTCGGCCATATGGAAATCCCTGAGTTGTTGAGACTTTCCACATAGCAGAATCCCGGGACTGGCACTCCTAAACCGACACCGTTACTGCTCCTCGAACCACCATAAAGTCATCTATTTCACTGTTTCCTCCTCCTCATCATCTTTGCAACTCCTGCAGCATCCTCGATAGGGCACACCGAGCCTTTCTGCATGCCTACCAATGAGGCAGTGACCGGTTAATACCACTATCAATATGGAGACTTCCCTCCTAGTTAGGGCATAAATGCGTCTAGACCTTTTAAGACCTTTTAAGAATCCAAATCAACCATTTTAAACATTTTTGTGTGTCCGTCTGTCTGTCCGTATGTTTGTGGCCGTATCACTCTGAGAGTAATGAATAGAATTGAATGAAACTTTTTTCGTTGGATTGCCCGACGCTCAACTTAAACTTTAAGATATTATTTTTTGCGATATCTCAACAGGTTTTGGGGTTATCGCCCGATATGTGGACCAAGGGTGACCAAAAATGTCTTAATACTATATGGGTGTCAAACGAAAGGTGTCGACCGGTTTCGGCGGTATCGACGAATATTTCCACAAAATTTTGTTGGTACATTATGGTACCCTTAAGTGCTGAACTCCAGTCTTTTTGTTGGATTTTATTCTTTGCTAACCCAGCTGGAAAAATATCAGAGATTATACGCATACGAAGTCGCGAGCACCAGCTAGTATTTTATAAATGCAAATAAGTTAATGTCTGCTTTTTTTTTATATTTTTTGTCGCTCGTCACTCAAAAGTAAGATAATGCCCATCTCTGTTATGAGCAACAAATAATGATATGATATTTTAAACGAAAAACATGTGGGTGAGGTATTTAGCTCCTCTTTCAGAATAAATAGCTCGTTCCATGATGTAAAAAGAAAATAAGCTTTCTGGTACCGTTTAAGAAAGCTACACGGCTAACAAATTAACCTAAATTTTAAAGTTATAAAGTTTAATCAATTTTTCGAACTTTTTTGTACAATATTTCAAACCGTCCAAGTACCTACAAAGATTTTCAACTTTTTTTGGTTTCGATTTAAGATCTAAATAAAAAAGCAATCTAAATTTTTTTTGGTTTGTTTGAATGTAATTGATTTTTGCCCACAAAAACTTCATGTGCGTCATAGCTCAGCGGTAGAGCAGTCGGCTGTGACTCCTGAGCGTTTTCGTTCGAATCCAAGTGCCAAGTGCCACATTTTTTTAATTTTATTTTATTCTTAAAACTTTTCGCTTTAAAATTAAAACTTTTCAGTTTAAAATTAAAACTTCTTGGTTTAAAAATGAAAACTTTTCGGTTTAAAATTAAAACTTTTTGGTTTGAAAATTCAAATTTATTTTTGAAAGCTTATTCAAGATTGAATTTTGCCAACAACTTTTATGTGTGAGATGTAGCTCAGTGGTAGAGCAGACGGGCATTACCCGGTTCAATTTTCCGCCAAAGGAAAAAACAATTATTTTTTCTTTAAAAAAAATTGTTAAAACATTTCTGGTTTATAATTGAAACCCGATTCATTTAGCCAGTTTCCTAGAAAACTGGTCTAGATTTAGGTTCATATTTTTAACCGTGTAACACTGCCGGACAGTGCTTTGTAAAGTTGCTTTTGAAAATATGTTTTGAAATGATCATGAAATGTTTACGGAATTACTAAGATACTATTTTTATTTATTCTTCATCTAAAGGAATGTTACAAACCTTTTAAGTCCAGTTCAAGTGCAGCTATATTGTACAGCCATTAGTTCTATGATAAATCTGAATAAGCGTACATGCAACATGATTCCAATTGTTTTTTTTTTTTTATAACACTCAAATGCTAATTGCAATTACTTCAGGCATGTTCATACAATAGCCTGTATTTGTTTTTATTAGCACATTTAAATTAACATAAACATTTTTTGAATTGGTGCGATTTGTTATAAACACGTGTTAATACCAATTAATCACTTGTAACATTTTCACTTCATTTAAATTTGATTTATTTATTTATTTGCAATTTAGCATTTTATTGCGAAAACACTTTTGTTGTTGGCGCATATTTGTTTGTATGCTTACACTATTTACTTTGCTAATATTGCATTTCATACAAATTAATTTTTTTATTTATTTAGTTTCAGGTTTTTATGACTTTCATTGGAATTAACTTTGAATGGCAAATTACAACAGGAATTTTATTGTGTTTTTCTTGTTTTGCATTTTATTTCACTCTTGTGACTCGTAAAAGAAGTTTCATTTACGTACACACTTTGAAATAGTAACGATTACTTCTTTTGATTTAGTTTTCTGTCATTCTAATAATAATATATTTGTGAGTTTTGAAGTTTTGTTTATTTAGTTTTCGATTTTAAATAGGTCAATTTACTTAGTCATAAAACGTCGGTTTTGTACAAAAATTGACATTCCAGCAGTTGTTTTTAAAATGCCTCAGTTTTCATATATGAAATCATATGAAATAACTCTCTTCCCTGCATATTTACATTGGTATAACTATTTGCCCTAACTAGTAAATAAGACTTTGATTCCTATAACGAAACCTGACTAAACTGAAGCTAACTTTAAAATGAAAAAAGTATTAAGGATTTTTTTTTTCAGTTTTGTTAAGAAATAGAAAAATAGCACAACCAGACCATTAATACTGATTTTGGAATATCTCGATTACAGCGACACCTAGCACGTTAAGAGTTTTTGATTATATGTCAAACATACGTGTCAAATATGAATAAAATCGGACCATAAATATGGATTTTGTAAATAAAACGACTCCAGCGCCATCTAGCTTGGAACATATATTCAAAGTCGAGGGGAAGTATCCAAGGAATAAATTTGCCAAAAATCCGTTAGATGGCGCTAGAGCTCGTTTTCCTTTTTTTTTAATTTCGCAAACTTAGTGCTAGTAAGTACACACAGAGAAAATTGAGCTGGTGATGGATAAGAATGGACAGTGATTTGGTCATATCAACCAAAATATAGTTAAATCAACCAAATATATGTTGATTCAACCAAAATCACGGTCAATTCTTATCCATTTTCAGCTCATTTTTATCTGTGTAACTTCTAAAAATACTTTAGAAAACCAAATTTTCTTCCGATATTTAAAATTTTTTCAATAATTTTTAAAATTTTTTGGATATCCCTAGAATATGCACGGCTAAAAAAATTAAACTAAATTTTAAACCCGTATAAAGTTTAATCAATTTTTCAAACCTTTTTGTACAATATTTCAAACCGTCCAAATACCTACAAAGATTTTCAATTTCTTTTGGTTTGGATTTAAAATCTAAATGAAAAAGCAGTCTAAACTTTTCGGTTTAAAATTAAAACTTTTTGGTTTGAAAATTAAAATTTTTCGGTTTAAAATTAAAACTTTTTGGTTTGAAAATTAAAACTTTTCGGTCTAAAATTTAAACTTTTGGGTTTGAAAATTCAAATTTATTTTTGAAAGCTTATTCAAGATTGAATTTTTCCAACAACATTTACATATGTGTGCGATGTAGCTCAGTGGTAGAGCAGACGGGCATGATGCGGGGAGTCTTGGTTCAAATACCCGCCAACGGACAAACAATTTATTTTATCTTTAAAAAATTGTTAAAACATTTCTGGTTTATAATTGAAACCCGATTCATTTAGCCAATTTTCATGAAAACTGGTCTATGTAGATTGAATTTGAATCCAAATTGGGTTTGGTCATATACATATGTATGTAGTCCAAAAAAGTTTAAAATTTATGTTCAAATTTTTAACGGTGTGAGTTTCGTTAAATTTCACCCAGAAGTTTGCAATACTCTCGCTTATGTTATCCTAAAATGACTTCCTGTTGAAAAAGCATGATTTGCCGTTAAATTAATATGACTTCCTGTTAAAACAACATATCCTACTGTTAAAACAACAATATCGAGATAGATACAGAGCTCCATATATGAAAGTTCTTAGGTTGAAAAGAGGAGTTGATTAAGGCATGTCCGTTTGTCTGGTTGTAACTCTTGAACTGATTACGGTAGAACGATGAAATTTGGCACAAAGCATGCTGGCATGCTTTTAAGGAAGGCATCGATATTTCAAACTTGTTCGTCTTTATTCTCTTTTTTTAGAACGAAAAATTAGTCTCTTCCACTCAATTAACTAAGTCGACTATAAAAATAAAAAAAAAAACGACGCATTCGAAATTCGATACCTATGTAGGTATAGGTCATCTGGCAAAAAAAATGCTATATATTCGAGTGTATGGCGTAGGTATCTCTTTACGTCGCTTACTTACTTCCTTTCCTTGTTTTTATTTTTTATCTTTTTCACTAATTCCTTTTCTTCTTCTGCTCCAAAAATAAATATCAAAATCTCTCTGTGTACTTTTTATTATTACCTCTCCGCTTTTTTCCTATCCTTTATTTATTTATGTTCAAATAAAACCTAATTCTAATTTAACGCTCATCCGGCGCTCGTTTACGCCTACATTTGTGCTACGTTTTTCGTGAATAAACTACAAACACATAAACACACATACATACATACATAGTTGAGTGCCTATACAAAAAATTATAAAAAACAACGAAGAAGCAAGCAACTACCAAGAAGGACTCTAACTAACAAAAATCGAAAAAAAAAAAAAAATTAGAAACACAAAACAAAAATATTTAATCCATATTAGCAAAACTCCAGACAAACAACAAACGCATATTTGCTGGTCGTCCCATTTATGGCGTCGTTTATTCCCAGTCCCATTCAAGTGTCTGTGCCTCGCTGTTTCCTCTTCTGCTGGTATGTACCTATGTACATATGTACCTTTTCACTTCTACTCTGCGCTCTCCGCACCCTCACTCAGCTAAGCAACATTTTATGTTTGTCTACTTTCTATTTGGGGTTGATTTCTTATTTTCCTTATAGGTAAACTCGAGCTCGCACAGAATGTTGAAAATGTTTGTTCCTAAAATAAATTTTCATATTTAAGTATACGTAGCGCTACAGGAAAAGAATAAAAAGGAAGAAGAGTAATGCACACACACACACACCTTCATAAACATGTAAACAAACGCACCGTCTACGAATCGCACAGCAAGTCGCGCGCCGCGTTGATTATCTTTTGTAGGTACGAACGCGTCTGCCGAGTTCACCGTCACCGTTATTATCGACGCTGCTGTCGCATCCGCGGGGGAATCAAAAGCAATTTTGTAATACCAACCGAGTTGTTTTGGCAGGCCAAACAAGCAAGTACGTCTATGACATAGACTCTATGTTTAGGCTGCTGAGTTTCGCGTCACAGGTTAAGCACCGAGCGACGTAGATAAGGGATTTGAAACGAACTTTTTTTTTCAAATATTTTTATTATCTTTTTTTTAATGATTTTCGTCAAATCTTCTAATAAAGCTGTATTAGATGCTTTGTTCACATGAAAATTTTGAAATTTTTCCACACTTGTGCACAATAAAATCTGCGCTAGAAATCACTTTTCTTTCATAAATTTTTATTTTCAAGTTTTTCTTTAACACCAATTCACTTCATATGCAAACATACATCAATACATAGATACTTCGGTATGTAAATGAAATTGTTTGAAGTACCGCTTTCGAATCGTTCGCTATCTAAACGCGCCGTGATTTGTCCGTAAACATGAACCGTACCGGGACAGTATCTGCGACAAACTGATTGGCTTTTCCAATTGGTAGCTAAACGTGCAGAGAGCATAAAAACTACAAGAATTTTCGTGACGTTTGACTTTAACGAGATAGTGCGAGTGCTGTGTGCAAAGATAAAGGGTGTTGTTGCAGCCGACGGAAATGCAGCAGGCGTACAACGAATACACAAAACAAGAAACACACACAAATGTACACGTACTCAAGCACACTCACGCAAAAGAGCACGCAGAGAAGGTGAACATTTGATTGAGAGTAAAAAAAACATGCACAACTCCAAAGTTAGCAGTAACACACAGATACTCACACATACATAAAAAACGCCTGCGCCGCTATAGATACAGCACACATACACACACACGCACACACACGCACACCCACGAGCCCCCACATTTCAGCTGCTAAGCAGAGTTAACGCGAAGTTGGCTGCTTTTTTCTTTTTTCTTTTGGCTGCTTCGTGCAACTCACACAGATGCACACACACATCCGTGCCAAAGTCAAATAATAAATAAATAAACAATCTTATCGTTCTCCCACTTCGTTCAGTGAGCTCAAATATTGTTTTTAAATCTTTCGGAGCGCATTTTTTGCGAGAGCACAGAGAGAACTGCTGGAACTGCTAGAAATTCCAGTTTTTCTGTATTTTGTTTTTATTACGCTCATTTGTGTGTTAAAGCAGCTGATTGCCGAAGCAATAAAGACTGACGAAAAATTAAGTAAATAAAATAGCATCAAAATAACAACATCTTCAATTGTTTGTGGATTGTAAGTAGGGCTTATTTTATAAAAATAAACAAATATGTAAGTAAGATGAAATTAAACTAAGAGTGTTAATATGCGGTATTTTAATCAACAAAATATTGTTTTCTTGTTGCTCTAGGAGGCCAATATTCATACATAGCCGATACTTGCGAAATGTAGAACAATACCCTTGCTGAAAAAATAATACGAAGTCTGGATGGTAATGGCTCAGTGAGGAATAGCAACATGGACCGAAAAACCCTGCGGGTTAGGGGTTTAGAATATGCCCGCGGTAGGCATACCGGTCGTAAGAGGCGACTAATATGCACATAGGTAATTGACGTGCTACTCGATGGTTGATCTACGGATATGATGCCTCTCACCTCTCATTACCCATCTTCTCCTTCCTCATGAATGGAGGGATGCCATGACCTAGAAGGTTCCACTGGTCATACCAAATCGCTACCACGACAGTCGGGCAGTACCGCAAGGTAGTACCGCAGCATACCGGGGTCATATCCGGCCAAGGACTGTCAACTTCGGCATCACTCCCCAAAACCTTCGGGGAGTGTTTTGTTTTGTTGTTAACAACAACAACAACAACAAAAACTCTAATACCTGATCGATGACAGTTGTAAAGTTTATTGTGTTTCAAAATAAATCCTACGAATATCCTTACAGGAAATAGTCACCCTGCAGAAGATAGCCAACCAGAACGGCCATGGGTCTGGGTCCCACCCCACAGAGAAGCTGCATGGCAGACGAACTTAGGAGTCCTTCTAGCTTGGCCTAAGTGTACCAGCAGCCACTTCTTCCTACCGAACTAAAGTACTTTCCAGCCCATAATGTTTATAAGTGTCGCCAATAGTGCTACGTATCGGTTTCGGCTGAAGAAATATTTATTTTCTTGATGACGAAAAAAAAAAAACGAAATAAAACAAGTAAGAAAGTCTAAGTTCGGGTAAACCGAATACTAAACACCCCGCGCTAGTTTTCAAAGCGGGATAATAATGATATAGGCGCTAGGAGGATTTACCAACCAATTTAAACTATTTTAACTATTTAACTTACCGAATTATGTCAATTTATGTAATTTTCGAAATTTCCCATATCAAAGATGGGCGTGGTCGGGAAGTGATTTGGTCCAATTTATTCAGGTATGCTCCTTATAATGCCAGGATACATTTTTCCAAGTTTCATAATTCTACAGTAATCAGTTTAAAAGTTATGTCAAGTCGAATTTTCAAAACTTTACTACCTTAAAAGTGAGAGGTGCTACGCCCACTTTAAAAAATGTATCAGAAAATCACAATAAATCGTATGTGATTTTCGAAGTTTTCGATATCGAGAAAGCGGGCGTGTATATCATCCGATTTCGTCCATTTTCAATAGCAACCTACCTTCCTCTTGTCAACCCAAAAACTTTCATATAAATCTATCTCGATTATTTTGTGCCGTTACGTAGTACTTGTACTTGTACTTGAAACAACAGAAACTTTTCTGAAGGTATCGTACTCGATTCTGTGTTTCCAAGCTTTTGGGCAAGAATATCGATATGACTTATAAGTATGAAGTTTTGCAGCCTATTAAATTCTAGCCTTATGCTACGGATACACACACGCAGATTATCGTGTATAAATCTTCTTTTGCAACGGAGAATCACTCTTGCCAACAAGTGTTACTTTGGACTTAGTAGGCAATTGAGAAGTAAAGTCCTCTCTCGACAAACAAAGATCCCGCTCTATAAGTCTCTAATCACACCAGTTCTGATGTACGGCTCGGAATCATGGACAGTGTCAAGAGAAGATGAGATGGCCCTTGAAGTATTTGAGAGGAAAGTTCTGCGGAAGATTTATGGTCCTTCCAGTGATGCCAACTGCGAGTATCGACGGAAATTTAACGATGAGCTGTACGAGCTTTACGCAGATCTGACCATAGTGCAAATTAAAGCCATAAGGCTTCGCTGACTGGGTCATGTTATGCGAATGGACAAGGAGGCTCTAGCACAGAAGGTTTTCCTATCGACACCCGAATTCGGCAGCAGAGGCAGTGAGGGACCTCGACTGAGATGGAAACAACAAGTGGAGGATGACTTGAACTCCCTTGGTGTTTCCAATTGGCGTAAGTTGTCGCTAAAAAGGAACGACTGGCGGGTTTTAATACAAAGCGGTCAAAATCTCCTAGGCAGTTAAGCGTAAATAAATGACGCAAGCGAAGATAAGATAAGAAGCAACTGCGCAGTCACTCTTTAACGATTCAATCAATTTTTTTCTTTGTGGATATCTATTAATGCTGCTGACATAACCAACTCAACTCAGTTTATAAATGCAATTAGCACCTGATAAGTAAGGAGCTCTGCACGTATAACCGGCTTTTTTTATCAGCAACACCTAATTATCTACTTGCTTCATAGCATGCAGCAAATAACGAAGCATACACAAACTGCAGCTAAGCATAGGATCCACAAAACAAATGTGTTGTGTTGCAACTGCATTGGAATACGAAATGCAACACTGCTTCGTTCTCGGCTGCCTTGCGCGTTATCAATAACTTGCGCTCACCAAAAATGCGCTCATTTTCACATACGCTCTCTGCGCTTCTCATTTATCTAACGTGAGCTCATTTATCTCAAGGAATACCATCCACAATGCTCACCTTATTAGCCACAAACGAAGCATCCACCGTCCACGACGGCTTTTGTGCTGCCACAACCTTCGCCTTAATATTATCGTTCATACACTTTGGCGCGTGCCTCTAATTGCAAACGTTCCGCAATTCTTTAACCGCTTTTGATATTGTTGGCCTGACCATTTATGGGCGGAATAGCAAAGCGCTATGTTTGTGTGTGTGTCTGCTGATGTTTTGTGCACCATGTTTGTACGCCTTGTGACAGGCTTAGTTTTGGTCTGGTCTGGTCGGCCTTTTACCATTTTCGGCAAGTATCCGACCCATTTTTGGTGCAACTGAGGTGCTGAGAGTTAGTATGCTTGTAGGTAATGTTGATAGAAACGAATGTGTATGTCTATGTATATCTCTAGGTATGTTGTAATGTTGCATCAATAGTCATTGCACTCAACGGCAATTCTTTGATTTCTTGT
>CAXKVI010000004.1:115347916-115372916 GCA_964058755.1 Campiglossa producta
CGTAAAATATATTAAAGAATGGTAAATTATAACTCAGAAACCAGAAATTTTACTTTAGTGTAGTTAATTTAACCTGAGAAACCAGAATTGTATTTCAGTTTAGTCAATTATATTTTAGAAGCCATAAAATGTATTTCAAAATAGTTAAAATACTTCATAAACCATAAAATGTATATCAGAATAATCAATAGTAACTCAGAAGCTGTGAAGTATTTTTCACAATAGTCAATAAAATTTCAATTAAATTTCAGACACTACAAAATTGATTTCAGAGGAGTCAAGTATACTTCAGAAGCCGTAAAATGTTTTTTAGAATAACCAACTTTATTTCACAAACCGTGAATATATATGTATATCGACTGCTATACTTTTCAAAAATGCACTGAACTATTTTCCATAACGCCTTGTTTTTGGAATTTGTTTCAAAAACGCCATATCTGACTAGAAAGGGACTCATAGTGGAGCAGCATTCAACTTGTTGGTGTGACTGCAGCGCATGCGTGCTCAGCATACGAATGTGTGAGTAAATTCTTAAAACTTTCACTTCAAAGAGTTTCTCACAGGGACCGCAAATAACAGTTATCAAGCAAAACTTTAACCAAAAAAATCATTATAAATGGGTAGTGCTACTGTCATAAGGAGTACATAGAAACAGTTTGTATCCCCAGCATACTAGTGCTAGTACAAGGGTATTATAATTTTGTCCACAAAACGGTACTACGTAACGGCAGAAAATAATCGAGATAGATAAAGAGTTCCGTACATGAAAGTTCTTGAAAATTTGTATAGAGGTTACTTTCTGGTTGCTATTGAAAATGAGCGAAATCGGACCCCGCCCCCTTTTTCGAAATTGAAAATTTACAAAATAACATAAATTGACATATCTTGGTAGCTGAAATGGCTAAAATGATATAATTTTATAGGTGAATCCCCCTGGCCATTCTCTTATGATTTTTCCATCATTTTTTTAAGTGGGGTGCGACGCCCACTTTTAATGAAGACATTTTTGAAAATTTGACTGGTTGGAACTTTTAAACTGAAACTGGAAGAGTCTCCCTCCTCCCCCTGGTAATTCTCTCATTTTTTCCATAAATTTTTTTAAAGTGGGAGTGGCACCGCCCACTTTTAAGGGAGGCATTTTTGAAAATTCGACTGGTCGTAACCTTAAAACTGATACCGGTATAACGATGAAATTTGGCATAAAGCATACTAGTATCGTTGCGAGTATACCTGATGAAATTGGATAAAATCGCCCTCCAATCACGCCCACTTTCGATATCGAAAACTTCGAAAATCACCTAAATTGACATAATTCGGCAACGGAAATGGCTAGGATGAACCCCCTAGTCATTATATTATGATTTTTTGATCATTTTTAAAAGTAGGCGTGGCACTGCCCACTTTTTAGGTAGGCATGTTTGAAAATTTCACGGGTCATAACTTTAAACTGATTAGGGTAGAGCGATGAAATTTGGTACAAAGTATACTAGCATAATAGGGAGTATACCTGATGTAATTGGACGAAATCGCTTCCCAACCACGCCCACTTCGGAAATGAAAAATTTCGAAAATCATATGAAATTTACCTCTGGGCATTTTTGTTCGGTTTACCCGAAGTTAGACTTCCTTACTTGTTATTACTATCGTTATCGATTGGTGAAAAGATTTTTTTGGCGTTTTTTCCGTAAAGTTAAAAATAAAACTTATTTTTCAATTTTTATTTTCGATCGCAAAATAAAAGTTATTTTTAAACTTTTTTATTTCGATCCGAAATTAAGAGTTATCTCTGATTTTTTTAATTTAAAATAATTTATAACTCTTATTTTCCGATCGAAATTTAAAAATTGTAAAATAACTATTATAACCAACTAACCAAAAGTAACTGTTATTTTGCGGTCCCTGGTTTCTTAGGAAAATCTTATGTAAGTACGTAGTGGATGCTTGTTCCAGTGTTAATTGTGGAGCGTTTTACAAATCTTAGAAACTTTGTACTGTGGGTGGGCAACAATATCTATTCACAAATTTTCGTATCTTATGTATACACAGATATGTATGTATATATAAGTTTGTGTGTAATCTTGTTTTATCTCAACTATTGTCATGAATTTGTGGCAAGCTTTTAACAACCCACACGTGCTTGGTAATCCTTCGTTGCGTTATATTGGCGACCTTTTGGCAAGTCATGCGTGCTAAGTTGCTTTAATTGCCCAACTGATTTTAAGTTTTAAGGCCATTTTACAGTTAGAAAGTTTTGAATAAATTATTATTTTGTTTTCGGAATAAATTTCAATGCCCATACATACTTATATACTTACCTTCATACATACTTTTTGCATGTAAACATGATTTGTATGAGATGAAAGGAAGTGAAGTTTTAGATTTTGAGGTAGCCGGAAAAAAGCCTAAAAAAATGCGTATGGATCTCCTCAGAAACCTTTGGAAACAGAATCTGCAGCCGCCTTTAAGTTCTTAACTATAAACACTCTTAAGTTGCTTTGTCGCCCCTACAAAAGTCTCAATTAAATTAATGTAATTCCATGAAATTTAATGATTACTTTTTTCACAAAATGTTTTCCAATGAGGCGTGACTCTTTATGCCGATTATAAGTTATTACGTAAATAAATAGTTGTCATTATGTTAATGTGTAAACAACGCTAATGAAGTCTAGTTAACTAATTAGGTTTATAATTACAGTACGCGTGACACACATACAACTTCACTTTACTTCGAAAACTTTAAAATGTAACCTCACACCTTTTTTGCCGTCGAAAAACTAAGCGATCGAAGTTGATGTGATTGGCACACCTCCTCAAAGATTCAAAGACTTTCCCAAATTTGTTCAAATTCATTGAGCTGTCACCAATTTCTTTGGTAATTAAGTAAGAAGTATAACGAAGACAAAAGAAGTTGGAAAAAACACACAACAACCACAAACAAGCACATACACAAACATAAAAACAAGTTGAAGCTTCTTAGTAAATGTTCATATCCGCTACTTGAGTGAATGTCATTATCTAAGTTTTAGCTAACGAATTCATTTTGAAAGCAGATTTTGTGGATGGTGACCTTGAAATTAGTTTATTTAATCAAGCAAATTAATTCAACAGTGGGTTGATTGATAGTTAGTATTTTAACGAAAATGTTTGGCGAAAATAAATCTTCAACTCGGGATGTATGAAAGGTGATAGGTCAATTTTAAAATATTTACCGTATTTATGTATGTTTTAACGCGCAATTTTCAACCACTGCTTCACAGAACTGAGTAATTTCGTATGCCGATTTATTGCTAGAAGTCTAAATCAAAGCCAAAGGACCCTTTTAACACAGCGAAACATTTTTGCTCTGCTGTATTGATACAGTGGTGGTAATAAAAGTGACCATTGTTTCAGAGAAAAAATGAAAGTGTTACTTTTCGTCAGACACAAAATTTTTTGTGTTAGTTTTCGTATGGCATGTCGATATCACAAAACAATCACTTGCTTGGATGATACATCACTGACCAGTATAAGATGACGCAAAAAGAATAAATCACATCGGCGGATGAGTGAGTAGGGTCATATTTGCACAGTAATACAGCAAAAAATATAGTAAAAGTTCCATCAAAAATATAGTAAAAACTGCACAAAAATATAGTAAAAATTACACAAAAAATATAATAAAAAAATTACACAAAAAATTACTCATCAATATGGTAAAAATTACACAAAAAATATCGTGAAACTACACAAAAAATATAGCAAAAACTACATAAAAATATAGTAAAAACTTAGCAGAAATATAGTTAAAATTACACAAAAAATATAGTAAAAAAATACACAGAAATATAGTAAATACACAGAATATAAATAAAAATAAAAATAAAATAACACAAAAATATACTAAAAATTACACAAAAAATTTAGTAAAAAATTACGCAAAAATATAGTAAAATTACTTAAAAAATTACCCATTAATTAGTAAAAATTATACAAAAAATATCGTGGAACTACACAAAAAATATAGCAAAGACTACATAAAAATATAGTAAAAATTACAAAAAAATGTATGAAGGCTCATTCCATTTCAAGACAACCGGTCCGCGCGGGACATGATTTTTGATTTCGATGAAATTTTAATATGTTGTTCTTTGGTCAAAATAAAGAAACACGTGTCTTTTTTTTTGCTGGACAAATTTTTTTTTCGGATTTATCGGCCGTTGAAATCGTTAAAATGCAATGAACATTTTTTTCGCCCATTTTTTCAACTCGCAATAACTTTGTCAAAAATTAACCGATTCTCCTCATTTTTTTTTTAAATGTTCGTTATTACTATTACTTTTATATAAATTTATAAAAAATATTATATAGTTTAAATTTTTTTTTTTTTTTTTCATTATTTAATAAAAATTTATGACTTTTTTCAAAATTTAATATCTCAAAAAAGGTTATTTTTTTTGTTTTGAAATTTTTGCTATATTGAGTCAACAGGTCATATTTCAACTTGGCTAAATGCCTATTAGCCAAAATTCATTGTTTTCGAGATATGAAAACAAGTGCTAATCTTACAAGTATCCGTATCTTTACCGACTATGGCTTCAGCGATGCAATACTATCTGCCGTATAGTTTTTTTTTTTCATTACGGAAAGTTTCTGACTCCATTTTACTTCGGTATCTCCACGGATGGTTTAATATTCTCTAAAGGAAATAAAAATATAGACGAGGGTAAACCCAAAACTATTTTGGAGAACAGTACCAGAAAGTTGCGCCGTTTTATTATACATTTTTCTTTCGTGGTTCTATAACAATAATTCGTCTGAGGAGATCCATTCTCCCTTGATTTCCTATATCGGGTTTGTACCACCCTATAACCAACTCATAAACAAATCAACCACTTCATTCACTTCGTACCGAAGATGTTGAATCGAATTGCTTCACTAATTACCAGTCGGTTAGTGAGTTGCGCTAACTAATCGGGCGAAACGAATGCATTTGTTGATGTCTATTCGACGGCTTGGCGTTAAATTAAAAAAATATTTTCATTAAAATCAAACTTTTTACTTCATCAAATAATCGCATTAGGTCAAATTACAAACTCGCTGTGGCAGTTGATGTAAAAACGGCATATTTTTTGGTTTTTTTAATGGTCCAAGTGTTTAAAACGTGAATCAAACATATGAACTTATGTACTATACATGTATGCTTATATTTACAAATAATACGACTAGCTTCAATATAAAGCGCCTCTGACAGACAACTAAATTTAAACAATCTCGTTTTTAGTAGTCAGTTGATTAGCCAAAATGATTGAGGCGGAAAATGTATGGTGACCTCAACGACTCTCATAATATCTATTTCAGTATTTTTTGTTTTTGTTTATACACTGTGTTATTTTAATATTCAATTAAAATGTTAAAAATAAAATGGGAAGTGTTAAAAATGGCATTTGCTTTCAAAATTATCTGATTGTTTTAAGTTAATGATAGTGGATTTGAAGAGATTTTCGCGCAGCAAATTTTTGTATGAAAGTCAAATAAATACTTTGTGCAACAAGGATTTACACTAGTCCGATTTTTTTATGTTTTGAATAAAGGATTTAAGTGTCATACATATCTTTGAACATTTGTGATTATTGTAAGAGAATGATTAAGTATAGCATGTCTTTTTTCGCAATTGTCGATTTGTAATTTCCCATATACAATGTGTGTTTAAAGCTAACCAACTAAAGATATAGTTTGAGTACAATTTTCAAGAGTTCCAAAATAATCAAAAAATAGTCCCGAAATAATCTCAAAGCTCTTCTAAAATAATTTCAAAGCTGTTCCGAAGTCACCGAACGGCTATAGTCACTTCGAAAAGGCATCGGCTCACAATATTTCCGAACATTTTTGAATTGTTTTTGTTACATGGATGTTACCACTACATTATCTTTTCGAAATTTTGTCGGTACCTTTTAATCAGAAGCTATTCGGTATGATTTTCTGAATTTTTTTCTAAACCATTTCCAAATATTTTAAGTACAATTAAAGTTTTTATTTTTAATTTCAAGGACATTTTTCATTCACAGTTTCTCAAAACTAGGGTGTCTCAAAACTAGGCTTGTTTTTTTCAAAAATATATATACCTACATTTGTTGGTATGGGCAATGTCAAAACAAGGTATCATAATGTAAATCCTTTAAAAGTTATTGAATGTACTACGTAAACGCAAAATATCAGTTGGCAGTTTTATGGGTAAGTACCTGGGTGACCGAGCTAGCTCGGTGGTATCAATTTAGTGCTAACTTTACTTACCAACCTTGTGAGGATGTATTACATGGTTGGTATGTCAGCGAAAATAGCTTTCTTTTGATACCCATATTGGCATATCTAGCTCCATAAATAAAAAAAATTAAATAGGTGGCAACCCCAAAGTTTATAGTCTTAGAATCAATCATACTATCTATGTGCCAAATTTCATCCCATTCGGTCAAGCGGTTCTCGAGATAGTACCGGACCTACAAATATACAAATATACTCCGGTAAGGTGGCAACCCTAGGTGACAACCCTACTTGAAAATATTTAAGTTGATATGTCAGCGAAAATACCTTTCATCTGATTTGCCAATATGAGGCGTATCTAGCTCCATAAATAAACAAAATTTAAATAGGTGGCAACCCTGTAAACCGCCCCAAGTGACAACCCCAAAGTGTATAGTCTTAGAATCAACATCACTATCTATATGCCAAATTTCATCCCAATCGGTCCAGCGGTTCTCGAGATAGTGCCGGACCTACAAATATACAAGTATACAAATATACAAATATTCAAATATACAAATATACAAATATACAAATATACAAATATTCAAATATACAAATATATAAATATACAAATATTCAAATATACAAATATACAAATATACAAATATACAAATATTCAAATATACAAATATACAAATATACAAATATACAAATATTCAAATATACAAATATACAAATATACAAATATTCAAATATACAAATATACAAATATACAAATATTCAAATATACAAATATACAAATATACAAATATACAAATATACAAATATACAAATATACAAATATACAAATATTCAAATATACAAATATACAAATATACAAATATACAAATATTCAAATATACAAATATACAAATATACAAATATACAAATATACAAATATTCAAATATACAAATATACAAATATACAAATATTCAAATATACAAATATACAAATATACAAATATACAAGTTTAGCTCGTTTCAAGTTTTTTGTGTAGTTTTTACTATATTTTTCGCGTAATTTTTACGGTGTTTTTTGAGTAAATTTTACTTTTTCTTTTTTTTGTATTTTTTAACTTTTTTTTGTGTAATTTTCACTTTTTTTGTATTTTTTGCGTCTTTTTCACAATATTTTTTTGTAATAGATACATATTTTATATATTTTTTGCCTAATATTTACTTGATTTTTTGCGTAATTTTCACCATACTTTTGTGTAATTTTAATATATTTTTAGCGTAACTTTTACTATATTTTTTGTGTAATTTTTCCTTCATTTTTTTCGTAATTTTTACTATGTTTTTTTTTGTGTAATTTTGCCTATATTTTCACGTTTTTTACGGTATTTTTGCGTAGTTTTTACAATATTTTTTGGGTAATTTTTACTATATTTTTTACTTAGTTTTTACTGTATTTTTTGAGTAAATATTATTTTATTTTCGCTTAATTTTTACTGTATTTTTGGAGTAAATTTTACTTTTTTCTTTTTGCGTAATGCTATAATATTTGTGTATTTTTGTTATATTTTTTGTGTAGTTTTTACGATATTTTTTGTGTAGTTTTTACGATATTTTTTTCTATGAAATACTGTTCAAGTATGAAATACTGTGCAAAGTATGAATTTTTGGTTCCGTCCCTGGTACGAGTTTAAACTTATTTTAGACAGCCAAATTAGCAGGGATATACTCTAATCAACTTTGTCTGTTGTTTAAACTTGCACTGATAAACCGGGCGTTAATGTCAGAGCTTTACAAGTTCTTAAACAAGTGTCGGTATTCAGTTAATCACAGCATACATAAGCAAGTGCGGATTTAAGGGTGAGGCATGGGCAGGTCCCGCCAGACGGTATTTTTTTGTGTACTGTGGGTACGCCATCATAGTGCATTTTTAGACGGAAAAGACCAAAAATTATTGAATTTTAATGTGAGTTCTATATTGTCCTGTCCTTTGAAGATAATCTAAGCCTGGTACTGATTTTATCTCTATCAACTGTTGATATTTTTGCATTTTCGACCTTTGACTGTGTCACATTTATCCACCTTTGTAACTACTCGTTGTGATCTTACGAAATCACATGCCGCTAGGCAATTTATTAAAAAAAAAACACTTCTTAATAAACAAGAAAATCTAAGCTCAGTACCTTATTAACCGTCATAAGTAAAGAACTTTTATCATGCATCTAAAATGGCTATAAATAACACATAAATAGCAAAGCAAACGAAATGTGATTCTATATCTTAAAGTAGATAAAAAAGAAAATCTAATCATTGAAAGAAAACTCCAAAAACATATTTGTTCTTTATAAAATAAAATGTGCGAATTGGTGATTAAGGCAGAAAATACGACGCTCATGATTGCTTTTTTTTAAAGGACAGTCGTGTTCTTAGGAGTCAAAATAAAATAAAAATAAAATCAAACACACCCACAAAAGTTGTCTGGAAAAAGGGAGGGATTCATGGAAGTTCTATATTTGCTGAGGAGAAAACGGGCTCTAAGTATGTGTGAAAATATGGTAGACAATTTATGTTTTCCAAAGACAATGTTCTGCAAAAAAAAAAAACAAACAACAAAAATACAGCTAAATCTACAACGAGCACACACCCAACATCAATGTTGTTTTGCTTTGGTTTAACTGAAATGGTTTAAATGAAATGAAAATAAGCAGAAAAATGGCTATGAAACACAAGATGAGACAACATACTGCCTTCTAGGCACACAATACAACAACAAGTAAAATCAAGCAATTCGCCACGCGCAAATAACAAAGTTGCAACTTCCATATAAAAGCATACAAAAAAACATAAAGTTTGCAGCTAGACTTGGTGCGTTGTTGCCGCCTTTTAAAATAGTTGATTATGAGCTTTTTGCATGCCACATAGCTATTAAATAAGTTGTTCAGCTCAACACACAAACATTTAAACGTATTCACAAAGCAGTATACGCAATGTTGCAACATGGAAAGATCGTAGTCAACTCGACATTGTGCCATTATTGAGAAACATTAATTTTACTAGCAGCAAAGCTTGACGCCAATAAGAGCTGTCAATAGAAATAATAATAAGCAACAGAATAATAAAGAAAGAGGCCGCTTTGTTGGCGCTTTAATTTGCTATCAACACATTTTTTCATTCTCATGTTGCACGCAACCTAGAGAAACAATTCGTTTGCGCTGCAAACTCAGTTTTGTTTTGTCATTGTTGCTGGGAAAATGCAACAGCTGAAACAGCTGTTTTGTCGTAGCTTTGGTCACAGCTAACATCTCTACCCAGTCTTTGGTAGTAGTAATCGTCTCATCATTACTCTTATGAAAATATCCGTGCTTTGTGACATATATCACGCCTACCTTTGTGTCATTATCAGCTGTTTGCATGCTATATCATGGACAATATTCGACAGCTGCCAGCTACGACGCGATTTTCGTTTGCTGGTGTTTGGGATGCTTGCTGACAGGAATAATATTCGAAAATAAATAAAAAGTAAAAAATTTAACTCAATTAAATGACATAAAATAAAATAAGATGAAATGAAAATAAATAAAACTTGGTAAAATAATAAGGAGTAGAATTAAAAAAAAAAAAAACAAAAAACAAATAACAAAAAAAAAAATAAATGAAATGCAAAAAAATAAACTAAAAATTAATAAAAAATAAAATAATACAAATTAAAATAAACAAAGAAGAAATAAAATAAAACAAAAATATAAAAATTAAAAAAAAGAAAGTAAAAATAAAAAAATAAAATAAAATAAAATTTAAAAAAATAAATTAAAATGAATTAAATATTAATAAAACAAAAAAAAAATAAAATAAAATAAAAGAAACCAAAAGAAAAGAAAAAATAAAAAAAATAAAATAAAATAAAATAAAATAAAAAAAATAAAAAAATAATAAAAATAAAATAAAATAAAATAAAATAAAATAAAATAAAATAAAATAAAATAAAACAAAATAAAATAAAATAAAATAAAATAAAATAAAATAAAATAAAATAAAATAAAATAAAATAAAATAAAATAAAATAAAATAAAATAAAATAAAATAAAATAATAAAAATAAAATAAAATAAAATAAAATAAAATAAAACAAAATAAAATAAAATAAAATAAAATAAAATAAAATAAAATAAAATAAAATAAAATAAAATAAAATAAAATAAAATAAAATAAAATAAAATAAAATAAAATAAAATAAAATAAAATAAAATAAAATAAAATAAAATAAAATAAAATAAAATAAAATAAAATAAAATAAAATAAAAAAGTAAACTAAATCAATTAAAATGAAGTGAAAAAAATATATAAAAAACTAAAAAAAAAATAAAATAAAACAAAATCGAGTAAAATGACAAAAAAAAATTTATAATGAAGTGGAAAAGCGGGGGTTGACTTGGCCCCTCATATAGATGGTAGTATCATTCAAATATTACAGAAAGCCCACCTACAATTGATCAAAAATCGGATCACCTTCTTTCATATTTAGAATTCGACACATTTTAATATCCACGAACAAAGGCGTATCCAGGATTTTTGCTGGGGGCTGTGCTAGAGACACAAAGGTCGAAAATGAAAAAATATTAACACCTGGTAGAGATAAAATAAGTGCCACCATACTTCGTTTATTTTCAGAAGTACAGGAATTTATAGAACTTCCATAAAAACTCAGTTACTTTTTGTCTTTTCGTCCAAAACTGCATTGTAATGGACTATCCGCAGTACGTAAAACTACCGTGCCCCGTTCGCCACCCCTAAACCCGCCCTGTCCTCTAAACATCCTCCTAAAGAAAATCAAAATGAATCTAATTTGGGCAGGCTCGTAACTTACAATTCGAGCTACTTCGCTTAATTTTTCAAAAACCCTGATCAACGGTTTTGTGGCTTTACTAAAAAGAAAGGTCTCTCATCCTGAGTTTGAACGATTACCTCTTCAAAACTGCTGTTGCGCACCGCAAGTAATTTTTACAAAATTCATTATTCAGCGTAAAAACGATTGCTTTATTAATTATGTAGATTTGCATCCTTATGTATGTAGGTACATATGTGAGCGCAGCTATTCACTAGAGGTATTTCCCTATACTATCCAACTTTCATTAACTCCTTTTAGAACGCTCTTTATTCTTTTATGATTCATTTTTCTCCATTAGATCGGCTATCAGCTCCAGTAAAATGGGTAAACTTCTATGTTCGAAAGGTCCAATTTGACGTTCAAGCTGTTGGCGCGATGGACGCATATTTTCTGTGCCACTTTCTTGTGAGAACATCTCGGCGGTATAATGAAAACCATGCCAATGCAAGTACTCCATGATGAGTTCATGCAACGTTTTTAAACGTGGATCTTGTCGGGCTTCAGCACCATCTCCAACATCACCACTAGCACAATTAGCGCTAGAGCTAGAGGTGGAGCTCAATTTACTCAGATCTGGTATTGGACGACCCAAGAGCGTGGTTTGACCGTCGTTCTTACCCTTCATCATGGCAACCATTTTGGCTTGCAACATGCAACGCACCTCCTGCAACACACCATCCTGTTCGAATTTCGTTTTAATTGTGGTATACAATTGATTGATGGCGTCTTCTTTCGATATATAGTTGTTCTTCGACATTTTGGCTGTTGTTTGCAGCCACTTTTTGCTTTCGTTCGACTTACTTGAGCAAGTTGGATGTCAAGGTTGCTGGTCGAAGCGGGGGTTTACTTGCTTGTATTGCTTCCGCGATTTTGTTTTTGAAGGATTGTGGAATTATGAAAGCGTGCAAAACGAAATAAAATATAAACACTTTTGACAAAAAGCGACAAATTTTGAAAGCAAAAAAGAAAACCAAATTTCGGTAGACGAAAAATTTTGAAATGACAATTTTTTAAGTTTTTTGTTTTGATAGCGTTATTTTCGAATTGATGTGGGGAAAAGTCAAAGGGAAATCACAACTTTATAGCCTTCATCAAACATTTGAAAAACAAAATCCCACAGACATGCTGAAAACACTAACCCCCATATTCATAAAAAATATAAAAGGTTTAATAAGCTTCTATAATTCAAAATTTGTCAATGGAAATGTCAATTTAAAAAGCTTTATAAACCTATTTTGTGTTTTATGAATAAGGGGGTTATAATTCAAGAGTCATAAATGAGTCTCAAATGTGTGAGATATGTGTATATGCCACCGATATGTGAGTCTTTTATGACTCTAAAAAGCATGATAGGGGGAATCATCACTAAGCCAGTAGAATATTTTATTTATTTATTAATATTGATAGCTAAGTTTAAAAACTATAGCTATTAGAATCCTTCTAATAAGAATCTTTTTTAAGTACCCTTATTATAAAAAGCCTTTTTATAAATAAGAAACCTTTTTATAAGAAAAATTTTTGTAAAGAAACTGGTCTATCTGCATATTTAAAACCTTTTTTAAGATTCCTTTTATAAGAAACCTTTTTATAATAAAACTTTTTATAAGAAACCTTTTTATAATAAAACTTTTTATAAGAAACCTTTTTATAATAAAACTTTTTATAAGAAACCTTTTTATAATAAAACTTTTTATAAGAAACCTTTTTATAATAAAACTTTTTATAACAAACCTTTTTATAATAAAACCTTTTATAAGAAAGCTTTTTATAATAAAACTTTTTATAATAAAAGTTTTTATAAGAAACCTTTTTATAATAAAAGTTTTTATAATAAAACTTTTTATAAGAAACCTTTTTATAATAAAAGTTTTTATAAGAAACCTTTTTATATTAAAACTTTTTATAAGAAACCTTTTTATAATAAAACTTTTTATAAGAAACCTTTTTATAATAAAAGTTTTTATAAGAAACCTTTTTATAATAAAAGTTTTTATAAGAAACCTTTTTATAATAAAAGTTTTTATAAGAAACCTTTTTATAATAAAACTTTTTATAAGAAACCTTTTTATAATAAAACTTTTTATATTAAAACTTTTTATAATAAAATTTTTATAAGAAACCTTTTTATAATAAAACTTTTTATAAGAAACCTTTTTATAATAAAAGTTTTTATAAGAAACCTTTTTATATTAAAACTTTTTATAAGAAACCTTTTTATAATAAAACTTTTTATAAGAAACCTTTTTATAAGAAACCTTTTTATAAGAAACCTTTTTATATTAAAACTTTTTATAATAAAAGTTTTTATAAGAAACCTTTTTATAATTAAACTTTTTATAATAAAACTTTTTATAAGAAACCTTTTTATAATAAAAGTTTTTATAATAAAAGTTTTTATAAGAAACCTTTTTATATTAAAACTTTTTATGATAAAAGTTTTTATAAGAAACCTTTTTATAATAAAACTTTTTATAAGAAACCTTTTTATAATAAAACTTTTTATAAGAAACCTTTTTATAATAAAACTTTTTATAAGAAACCTTTTTATAATAAAACTTTTTATAATAAAACTTTTTATAATACAACTTTTTATAATAAAACTTTTTATAAGAAACCTTTTTAAAATAAAACTTTTTATAATAAAACTTTTTATAATAAAACTTTTTATAAGAAACCTTTTTATAATTAAACTTTTTATAAGAAACCTTTTTATAATAAAAGTTTTTATAAGAAACCTTTTTATATTAAAACTTTTTATAATAAAAGTTTTTATAAGAAACCTTTTTATAATAAAACTTTTTATAAGAAACCTTTTTATAATAAAACTTTTTATAATAAAACTTTTTATAAGAAACCTTTTTATAATAAAATTTTTATAAGAAACCTTTTTATATAGAACTTTTTATAATAAGACTTTTTATAAGAAACCCTTTTATAAAAAAAGTTTTAATAATAAAACTTTTTATAATAAGACTTTTTATAAGAAACCCTTTTATAAAAAAAGTTTTAATAATAAATCTTTTTATAAGAAACCTTTTTATAATAAAAGTTTTTATAAGAAACCTTTTTATAATAAAACTTTTTATAATAAAACTTTTTATAATAAAACTTTTTATAATAAAACTTTTTATAAGAAACCTTTTTATAATAAAACTTTTTATAATAAAACTTTTTATAAGAAACCTTTTTATAATAAAACTTTTTATAATAAAACTTTTTATAAGAACCTTTTTATAAAAAAACTTTTTATAAGAAATCTTTTTATAAGAAACCTTTTTATAAGAAACCTTTTTATAAGAAACCTTTTTATAAGAAACCTTTTTATAAAAAACCTTTTTATAAGAAACCTTTTTATAAGAAACCTTTTTATAAGAAACCTTTTCATAAGAAACCTTTTTATAATAAACCTTATAAAAACCGAAAAACAGAAGTTGGTCTACCGTTGGGCGTGATGGCATCTGCCGTGTCTGCTATAAAATAAAAATAAAAAATAAAATACAAAAATATATAACAAAATAAATTTAAATTAATTAATATAAAATAAAAAGATATTAAATTTAATTAAATTAAATTAAAAAAATTAAATAAAACAAAAATAAATTAAAAAAAATTAGAATAAGAAATTGTATTTAAATTCAACTAAAAATTTTATTTTAATTGAACTAAATGAAGTAAAAACTAAGTAAAATGAAAAAAAAACTAAAACTAAATTAAATTAAATGAAATAAAATAAAATGAAACGAATATCCATTTAGTCAATTGCCTATTTTAATTTTTCTTCTTTTTTATGTCAAACAAAATTTAAATAAAATGCCGCAAATATTTATGCAAATTTGCCCAAATGCCACTAAAGTTGTAGAAAACAACAACAAAATACAATAAGAAAAACTATATCTCCACCAAACGATCCTCGGAATTGGCATGAAGCAGCATTGAAATTTATTGTTGCAACAAGTTGTTGATTTAACATGCAAACAACAAGAGATCGCTTTGTAATGAGCCAGAGTAACAGTTGCATGCAATAAAGTTCAAGTGGCATTTACAAATATAAATATGTACTTGCTACATGCTGCAAAGCAATAGTTGTATGCAATGATAGCGCTAACGCTTGAGGAGCACTTCATACAAGAAAAAGTCTGTGAGCGGCATCAAAGAAGAAATAGCAACGAAGAAAAAGGAGAAATGCGCAAACGCGACATATCAGCCATCAACGATCGACAGGTAGCGCCTGTGGCAAGAAAATGTTTCACATCATGGTCATTACATTTATTGGCGCTATTACTTTTTGGAATTTTCTCACTTGGCCAATTGTTGTTAGTAGATTTTATTGTTAGACAGCTAACGATGTAGCGATCGTTATGGAGAATCGTGATTTCAATATTAACAGCGCAGCGCACAAGAAAATAGTAAAAGCAAAAAATCTACAAATATCATACAATGCGCTATGCAGAAAAAGGAGGCATGTTGCAAAAAACATGGCAGCCAAAATTGTCGCCGTTAGGCATTGCACAAAATTCACAAAGGCGACCATTGTGTTTTTGAGAAAAACATTTTTCCATTAGCGCCGAATATTTTCAACCACTTTTTTGTTTGTATTTTAATTACCGCTGCCCTTTTATTTGCTGGCGGAGCCTGCAGCACCACTGTTAAAGTGTTGCAACTTTACGCGCGCGCGATCGCTTTGTCAACTGACAGCTACAGCATACCTACTGTGGAAAAATGCCGCCGTCAACAAATAGCGGTCATTTGCAGTCAACGTGTCACATGTTGCATGCCACCCAAACGAAAGAGCTGCCAACACAGTTGCAGCGCATGCCCGGCTTCCCTTATTTTGTCGGAAAAGTGCAATGATTGCGCTCTTTAGTTGGTGGTCGAAGCGCGCGTGTGACACGCAAGCGTCCGAAGTCTATGTCCGTCCAGCGCTCGATTTGGCGATAGCGCGCGGGCGGACAGCCAGACAAGCAACGCGACAGACAATATGTCAAGTATGCCAGTAGGGGGCGTCACTGATTTCATAGCAAAATAGCTAAGTTACAGCCGTCATAATTACCCGAACGCTGCCCGGCAGCCCTTTGCGCGCACCAAGAAGAGCATGCGACAGCGAGTTGCGCATGTAGTGTAGCCGCGTGTCGCCATCAAATAATTTATCGTGCGGGCTTTGCATGCGCGCACTCATAATTTGTTATCGGCTGTGGTGAGCAGTTTCAAAACAATAATAAACCTTTTTTTTTTTGCAACCTTAAAGTGGTGCAAAATAAAATTTTGCGCGGCCAGCATTTTTTGCGCTTTGATTTATTGCTGTGAAAACTGTCTTGCGTTTAAACGCTTCTCGAAATGCCACCAAGCCGTCTAAACGCAACGCGCTTTGACAATGTGTCGTGCGCGCTTTGCCCTTCTGTCTCCGCTCTACCATTAAGCATTGCCTCAACAGCTGGCTTCAAATTTTTGTTAGCCCGCTGTGCCTACGTTTCGACACGTAGGCTTTAGTAACAATACTTCGTCCAACGGGCCACTTAACCCACGCACTCTATATGCACTGTTGTGGGAGCGCCTCTTGTTTATTCGCGTTGTTCTTTCGCTTCTTATTATTTCTTATTTCGGCACACAGATTTTAATGCTGCATTGCGCGCTCATTGTTATGCAGTGTTGCAAGTTATAAAAAAACAGGCCCGTTGCCTGTGTGAGTCGACGAGGAGTTATGCGTCATGCTTCGAAATATTAGGTACTGGAGTCTTGCTCAACCAGGCGCTAGCCTTGAGTGTGCGACGGACACCTTTAGTGAAGAAACACGTGTGTTGAATGGGCTCGCTAATGTTTGCTAATTGTTGTGCAATGTAGTTTGTATGATATCACAGTTGTTCAAACAAGGTATATCATGCCTCCTACGTGAACTTTGGATAACTTAAAATACTGATGTATGGTCTAGCGTCCTGGCTGGATTAGGGAAAGCTTAAATGAAACCATTTCAACTTGGAATTTATTAATGTTAAACGTCTTAAAGATCTGAAGCGCAGCACACAGTAACCTTGTCTCAATTGAGCATACCCTGTGTGAAAAAAGGATCCTTACAAGCAGTTCACCTTGGCGCTTGGCATGAGGAATCCCAAAGAAGGACAGCGCTATCTTACAAACATTAGTGTTGCGGATGTAAAGCGGATTATAATGTGAAAGTTCGAAGTATCGGGCTGTGGATTTTAGTCGCTTGTTTCAACCTTAAAGCGAGTATAGTCTAGGCCCTCTTGTTACGTCAGGTTCATAAGTTTCCATTAAAAACAAGTAAGGAAGTCTAAGTTCGGGTGAAACCGAACATTACATACCCAGCTGTGCACATAAAGTGGGCGTGGTCGTTCACCGATTTTTCTTATTTTCTGTGGTAGTACTCTACATAAACATAACATGCCTGGTACCTAGTTTCGTAAATCTATCTCACACCGTTCTGAAGTTGTTAGCAGTCGAATTTAAAAATTTCTTGACTCATAAGTGGGCGGTGCCACGCCCACTTTCCAAAATTTTGAAAAATTATGTAAAGAATATGAAAGTTGATGTATGTACCAAATTATATTATTATAGCGAAATCAGTTAATTAGATATGGACTTTTCAATATTTCCACCTCCTTTCAATATAACTTTTATGAAAAAGTAGGCGTGGTCGCGAAGCGATTTCGTTTATTTTCTATAGCTGAATTTACCACAACAATAGTATGTCCTCTACGAAATTTCGTTATACTAGCATAAACTGTTCTGAAGTTATTAAGAGTCAAAATTTTAAAATTTCTTCAAATATACGTGGGCGGTACCACGCCCCCTTTTCAAAAATTTTTATAAAATCGGCCTTAGAACATCTAAATCAATACATATTGCAAATTTTATCATTGTAGCTACTTCTAATATTGAATTAACCCATTTTATACGTTTTTCGAAATTTTCGATATCGAAAAAGGGGCGTGGTTATGGTCCGATTTTACCCATTTTCAATAGCAATCTATTCTGAACCCAAATAAGTACGCATGCCAAATTTGGTGAAGATATCTCATTATTTGCTCAAGTTATCGTGTTAACGGACAGACGGACGGACGGACGGACGGACGGACGGACGGACGGACGGACATGGCTCAATCATATTTTTTTTCGATCCTGATCATATTGATATATGGAAGTCTATATCTATCTCGATTCCTTTATACCTGTACAACCAACCGTTATCCTAACAAAGTTATAATACCCTGTGTACAAGTACAGCTGGGTATAAAAAGAAACCGCCCTAATATCTCAGGACCAACAAGTCGCCCTACATCGCAGTTAGGCATTCGCAGACCATACTGGAATAGCCTACCAATACCCGAAAAAGCCAAAGGAAAAGTACCTCCGCATGTTTCTAGCTTCACTTATGAGATTGATTTCATCTTGCACACTGTAATCTGTTCTACCCGTGATAAAATAGAATCAGGCTAGAATACTGCCCACGTACCGTGGTACTCTTTCAATAACAAAATGACGTGTTCTACGAAGAGCTCCGCTGATTCCGATAGTAATGAATAAGTTCAATGAGATGTAGCTTACGGTGCCGTGGAACGTTTTAGAATACTTATTTGTAGCTCAAAGGCAGTTCTGTGATTTTTTTATTCGGTTCTAGTTCAGTACGCGATTGGTATTTCGGATTCGGTACCAGATCCAGTTAAAGTCTTCGTCCCATGATCCTCTGGTGCCGGTTTGGGCCACGAACAGAGACGATCTAGTTTCTAGCTTAGATGGCACTTCTGGAGTCGGTCCCATATCTTCCAGTTCAGATGCCGCTCAGAATTCTGGTAACGGTCCCAGAAGCAGCTCCGGGTTTTATCCCAGACTTAGACTTGTTGCGCTGATCCCGGACTCTCTTCCAGTTCAGATGCTGATCGGAGTTCTTGAACCGGTCGCAGATTCAGGTTTAATAACGAATATTCCATATCAAGTCTAGGTACTGATTCGAGTTCCGATTTAGGCTCAGTTCAAGTTTAGACGCCGGCTCGAGTTTCGGGTTTGCTTCCAGTTTAAGTCTGGACTGTAATGCCGGAGCAAGTTCCAGGTCCATCTCCGGTCTCTGTTCTACATCAAGTCGTGGTCACGCTTCAGATTGTGCCCTCAGCCCTAGTTCAGGTCTAAATTGGAATCTCCGCCTCGGTCCCAGATCGAACCCTGGTCTCAGGCCAGTCTAGGTCCAGTCCTCGTCTGTCATACTTATGAGTCATTTCTATACCTATGATTCAGGTTTCGGTCTACACCAAGTACGAATTTCGGACCTTCTAGGTCCGTTCTTGGTTACAACTCAGATTCTGGTTTGGTTTTCAGTTCAGGTCTGGATTTGAATTCCAAAGTCGGTCCATAACGATCTAGAACCTAGGCTCAGTTTTGGCTAAAGTTCGTAATCTAGTTTCGATTTCAGTTAGGGTCTCGATTGGGATTCCGAACCATATCATATTGTTACAGTTTGTCTGATCTCAACAAGAAACGAAATTAAAATAGAGAATTAATAAGCGGAATGGGCGTAGGGTTTTATTTAGTTTTACTAGACGGAGCTAAGGTCTACTCATTACATATGTAAATGAATGTACATATGTATAACTCAGGTAAAATGATTAAGTAATTGTTTTAAATTGCTCAAGATAATTATCGCAGACACATATTTGCTCTAATATTAGCATATCAGCCTAATGATGAACACTTATAAAGGCAAAGTACGGGATAGAAGTTTTGCCCATAGGTAAATACATTTCGTATTTCTTTTCTCTACCTCACACATTCACTAATTCCAAGTTGTTGTTGTTCTTGCTCACAAGCAGAAATCACCGCCAGTCGCGCTTATGACGCGATAATCTTCACTCAGTTCAAAACAGCAACGTCATCATCAACGAATCCTCGTCGGCTGTGACCACATACAACTCATAGCCAGGCTAAAGACGACTAGGGTGGGCATATAACCGAATGCCCGGCTAAGCTAATTCAAGCCAAGCCTCGTTGACGTGTGTCATTTCAATTAGGCACATTTTTATGTTTGTTCCGCTAGTACACGTTGCCCACTGGTTTCTCTGCCACATCAAGGCTGTCTTCTTTGTGTGTCAACAGTCAATCTGTTTACCTGTTCTTTGGCCGCTTTTGTCTTCGCAGACATTGCTTTATGTGCTTTTTCTATTTTCTTTCTTAATTTTTATTTTTAGCTGAAGCATCCGATTAGCTTTGGCTCTTGTTGTTATTTCAACCAACGTCACAAGCTTTTGTCCCAACCTTCACATACTCGCACTTGCTTTCTGCATTGGCCAACACTTTGTAGCCAAGAATTATGTCGCTTTTGCGTGTCGCGCGTTTTGAACTCAGTCTCGTTTGATATGCTTTGCTCCGCCTTAGGCGATTAATTTACGCTGTCCACCGCGACTAAAAAGGCAGACTGTGGACAAACGACATATTCTTATAACCTTATCCATTGGACGTTAGTGTTTGACGATGCTCATCGTCTGTCGTTTGTCGTTCATCGCTCGCTGCCTCGACAGCCCATTTAACGTGATTATTTCCGAAGATTAATTGGTCGCGGCCTCCAGTGACAGTTTGTGCGGATAGTTGGGGCTTAATTTGTTAAAAAAAATACCCGCCAAAGCTTGCCACCACATTTTGAGTAGCCAAGCGCTGAGCTGTGATATTAAAGTGAAATTTTATGAGAGTCACTTTAAAGCATTTTGTTTGTTTGAAAAAATGTTTGCTATAATTAAATTTAAAGAGAAAACATCTCAGTGAGCAATGTGATTTCTTGAATTTGTTATGTTGTTTGTACCAGAGCCGAGTTTTCTCCATAACCCGATGCATTTATATATCTTTTGAAATGAGAAATCACTGAAGCGTTCTCCATACAGAGCTTCCTGTTGATGCTAGCTTTGCATTCCGTCCTAGAAGGGAACTAACCCATTGTGGTTCATGATCGGTAGGTCACATTTTCAAGTAGGCAAAGTGAGTCGCTTTGTCGCGAAGCGCCGAATAGATTGAGATTTAGGTGCATTGTCTAAGCCCTATGCTTTACAATGAGATCAGGACAGCAGTAAGTAAGAAGCCCCTTTTATAGCACAATGACCATAATCAGAGAACCAAATTCACGCAGATTATTATGCTTTTTGCTTGGGCTCTCGAATAATGGAATTGTTGCTCTGCTTGTAAAAGCGCTATGAGTGCACTGACCAATCAGTGGATGTCATTTCTTATGCTCGGTCTCTCACTTGCAACTAGCGAATCAAAAACATACGTTGTTGCCACGGTGCTTGCTAGTGAGCGATAGAGCAAAAACAGAAAACACAATTTCATTGGTGCGATGACCGCTCATTTACCAACACACCCTCAATTTCATTTCTGAAGGGGCTACTAAGCCGCAAGAAGTACTTTTTGGCAAGAGTGAGGTTGAAAAAAGCAGGAAAAGGAGTCGTCTGGTCTGAAGCCTCGTTTGCGGTTGGTGTTGATTTTGCATCAAAGGCCTTGACTATAATTGCACGTATCGTGATGATATAGGCAATAGTTAGCTGTTTTACCAATCTTGAAAAGGCACTGGGCACTCTTTTTCTATGCAAAGACCGGGAGGTGCAGGGCTCCGGTGACATCTCATATTGAATAATTAGGGACGAGCACGGTGGCTCTGAGGTATTTTGCTTGGTTAAAGCTACCTCATTTTGCTGTGAAAAATTCGCCTTGGGACTACGTTATAAAACTATATCTTCAGAATGTTTCATAATCTGGTTGCGAATTTCAAGCAAATAAAATACACGAAAGAAAAAACGGAACAGATTAAGCCGCTTAAACAGCGGGATTTTCTACAAAAATTAAAGCCTCCACTCGAGCACATAATGCGCGTTTCACCCGCACCTAAACCTAAGTCATGGACATCCATGTCGGTCATAGACTATACCTTCTCATCACCTACACGTCACTTGCAACACTGCACTAACCTCAAATATAACCGTTGTGCTTATTTACGATTATAATTATTACATTTCAATGACTACCTGCCGCATTCGAAATCATACCACAAACGAAATCATGCCACAAATAGCCAATTAGTCGCATTCTTGCCAATATTTAATTGTGCAAACTTCCAAACACCACCCACATTGTGCGCTTTCTAAATGATGCTCGTCGCTGCTGCATGCCATTGTGGCGCGTTTTAATTTGCATTCGAAATCGCTAAGAAAATGTTAATGGCCAATTGTAGTTGCCACAATCAGTAGTGAGCTTAACTCAGATTGCCACTTGCTATTGCGTGGTCGCGTCGCGTTCAGACCTTCTTTGTTCACGTTTCTTTTTGTTGTTTGTTGCAATTATTGCTATAGCACACAATAATTTAGCCACGGCAGCAGCAACCGCGCCGCTCAAGTGCTATATTGGTGGCAAGTTTCAAGTTGTTTCATTATCGACAGCAAGCAAATTGAAACTTGAGATTTGCGACGCAGCGCTGCTTTACGCTGAGCTGTGGCGCGCTGTATATATTTTGTGGCAATTATAGCGGTAAATTGCATACAATTGTGGCAAGTTCATTTCTTTACATTTTGTTTGTTTATTTGCATAGTTAACAATGTGAATTAGCCTATCGGGCGAGCGAAATGGGGCGTTAACCGTCATGAGCGACCACCTTGCCACACAGCAAATATGCGCACATTCTCGGAATGGCATGTTGCAGTGCCGCTGCGTAATGACTTTAATGAAAGCTGCTGCCTAAATCGACGTAATGCAAGTGGTTATACACATGTGGTAGGTATCGTGGATTGTTTGGGGGCCAAATATTTATTTGTACTTGCCTGCTGAGAGTAATTTGTAACTGATTTTTAAAACCAGATTACCACTGCAGGCAATCCAAAAGTTGGACATTCGTTTTGAATTTGCGAAATTTGCCTTGCGAAACAATTATCGGTTTGGCCTTCAATGCCTGCGGTAACATCTGGAATTTTTAGAAATTGGGCAATCTTTTTACTGGTAAAATTTGGAACATATATGTATAAAAGGTCATGTTGTGATTTTAAGTGAAGTTAAATAAAATAAAACAAAACAAATTAAAATAAAATAAATCAAAATAAAATAAAATAAAATAAAATAAAATAAAATAAAATAAAATAAAATAAAATAAAATAAAATAAAATAAAATAAAATAAAATAAAATAAAATAAAATAAAATAAAATAAAATAAAATAAAATAAAATAAAATAAAATAAAATAAAATAAAATAAAATAAAATAAAATAAAATAAAATAAAATAAAATAAAATAAAATAAAATAAAATAAAATAAAATAAAATAAAATAAAATAAAATAAAATAAAATAAAATAAAATAAAATAAAATAAAATAAAATAAAATAAAATAAAATAAAATAAAATAAAATAAAATAAAATAAAATAAAATAAAATAAAATAAAATAAAATAAAATAAAATAAAATAAAATAAAATAAAATAAAATAAAATAAAATAAAATAAAATAAAATAATATAAAATAAAATAAAATAAAGTAAAATAAAATAAAATAAAATAAAATAAAATAAAATAAAATAAAATAAAATAAAATAAAATAAAATAAAATAAAATAAAATAAAATAAAATAAAATAAAATAAAATAAAATAAAATAAAATAAAATAAAATAAAATAAAATAAAATAAAATAAAATAAAATAAAATAAAGTAAAATAATAAAAAAAATAAAATAAAATAGAACAATTTAAGAGATCAGAATAAAATAAAAAAATACAAACGAAGCATATAAAATAAAGTAATGGATAGTAAAATAAAATAAGTTTATGCCCAAAAACACCTTTTGAAAACTAATACGAAAATGCTGATGAATAAATTTAAGTAACCTTGTTTACGCCCGACAGGATTGTGAATATTTTAAGTGAGTATCTTATGGCCTTTAACAACAACAACAACAACAACAACAACAACAAAGAAAATAGCCGCTAATTTGATTTACCGCTTTGCAAATTTGTTTATCTGCGGCCATTCAATTATACCACAGCTCATCAAAAAAGTAAATATGCGTGTGTTGCAAGTGGCATGTTGCAATATGCAACCCACGAGGCAATTGCTGCTAACGATATCAGAGATATGTAATTGTTAGTTTAACTTCGCCAGGAAAAATGTGTTTTAGTGCAGCCATTGAACGCACATGACACAAACAAAAGAGCTGGCAACCACAAGTATAACAATTGGAAGATACTCATTGAAGTGCAATCATGCAACATTTGCAAGGTGACATCAACTCAGGCGATTCAACGACTTAGTGGTGTGCGTGCAATGTAATGTTGGAAAGTTGCCTTCCACGCATTGCATTTGTAACATCAGAGCCATCAAAAACACCTTGCTTGTTGCAAGCGGGCGCGACACTCAACTACATAATGCGGCACTTGGCAACCGCAGCTCAAACACCACACACAAACAACAACTCAAACATCAACAACAACAGCACAGTTTGTGGTTTACTACTTGAATGCTTGTGGCACAACGCAGCGCATAGAAAGTGTTACAAGTTAACATGTTGCAAATAGTGCAAGTACGCGTATTATTGTCGCAAGTAGTGCATTGTGACAACTGCGCGTGGGCTCTCGAATTATGGCAGCAGTGGTTAGACCATCACAGCTTTAGCCAACAAAATATTGCAACATTTTGCGAAGAATTTGTGATAGGTAAGAATGGGTGGGTAGTTAAATGTTGTAGCACGCTTGTGGCAGCAACAGCTAAACTTGATTGCTGGCAGTTAAAAAATTGTGTTCTGCGTATGAGTGCTAAAATTGTGTTTGTCTACGCAAATGTTCTCTGCGCTGTTGTTTTTACCTCTGCGTTTCCTCTTTCAGCGCTGGGCTGTCAAATCGCACGAGAAACGTATTCACTTGCAGCACATGCATCACGCAGCGC
>CAXKVI010000004.1:115377916-115405416 GCA_964058755.1 Campiglossa producta
GTAACCGATTAAAACCGATTCAGTTTTGAAAACCAAAACTGAAACCCGCGTGTCACGGGGGGGTAAAGTTTAGACTATCCTACGGAGACTAAAAAATAAAAACTATAGGCCCGTAGTCATATTAGAAATAAAGTAGGTACTAAAGTTAGCGTCAGCTTTTTGGACCGTTTTTATTGGTATTCAAATGTTTATTTGTTCGATAATTCGACTTCAACCTAAAGTCATCATCAGAAAACTACGAAAAGAAAATATTAACATTTTTAAACATACATTTCAGTAGCAAATAAAAAACCTGTCTAAAGCTCAGTTAAAATTGTCATATTATTTTTTTTTGTTTTATTTTGTACATTTTTTTAATTTTATTTAATTTTTTTAATTTTATTTTATTTTATTTTATTTTATTTTATTTTATTTTATTTTATTTTATTTTATTTTATTTTATTTTATTTTATTTTATTTTATTTTATTTTATTTTATTTTATTTTATTTTATTTTATTTTATTTTATTTTATTTTATTTTATTTTATTTTATTTTATTTTATTTTATTTTATTTTATTTTATTTTATTTTATTTTATTTTATTTTATTTTATTTTATTTTATTTTATTTTATTTTATTTTATTTTATTTTATTTTATTTTATTTTATTTTATTTTATTTTATTTTATTTTATTTTATTTTATTTTATTTTATTTTATTTTATTTTATTTTATTTTATTTTATTTTATTTTATTTTATTTTATTTTATTTTATTTATTTAATTTTTTTTTTATTTTATTTAATTTAATTTTTTTTTTTATTATTATTTTTTTTTTTTTTTATTTTATTTTTTTTTTTAATTTTTTTTTATTTTATTTTATTTTATTTATTTAGGTTTTTCTTTTCTTTTATTTTATTTTTATTTTATTTTATTCTATTTAGTTTTATTTTATTTTTTTCCATTTTTTTTTTATTTTTTTTTTAATTTTTTTTTTTTAACTTTTTTTATTTTTATTATTTTAATTTTTTTTTGTATTTTTTCTTATTTATTTTATTTTACTTTATTTTATTTTATTTTATTTTATTTTATTTTATTTTATTTTATTTTATTTTATTTTATTTTATTTTATTTTATTTTATTTTATTTTATTTTATTTCATTTTATTTTATTTTATTTTATTTTATTTTATTTTATTTTATTTTATTTTATTTTATTTTATTTTATTTTATTTTATTTTATTTTATTTTATTTTATTTTATTTTATTTTATTTTATTTTATTTTATTTTATTTTATTTTATTTTATTTTATTTTATTTTATTTTATTTTATTTTATTTTATTTTATTTTAACTTTTTTTATTTTTATTATTTTCATTTTTTTTGTATTTTTTTTATTTTATTTTATTTTATTTTATTTTATTTTATTTTATTTTATTTTATTTTATTTTATTTTATTTTATTTTATTTTATTTTATTTTATTTTATTTTATTTTATATTATTTTATTTTATTTTATTTTAATTTATTTTAATTTATTTTTTTTTGTTTTGTTTTATTTTATTTTATTTTATTTTTTTATTTTTTTATTTTATTTTATTTGTGATTCAACTAGTTTTGGACTAGTTTACAACTAGTTTCTTTAACTGTTGCGTAAATATACATATGTCTTATAAATAAGCTCGCATATTAAATTTCAGCGCTTGAGCTCCATCTTTAGAAATAAGCCATTCTTTAATTTCCTTCGGTGTCAAATGTCGTTCTCCATGTTTATCCAGTGATTAGCGTTCGAAATCGATACGTGTCCCATTAGCCTGTGCATCGGCTCGCGTACCAGCGCTACGATCATTTGTGAACTTATTCAACATCAACTTGATCTGATTGATGGATTACATTGGCGTTTGGTAATTTGTTTTGTGTCAAGTTGGTTTGACTCGATCGATTGTTGTGATGTCAAAGTAGGTCTATGTATGTACGAGTGTGTCGTTCACAAGCTGTAACTTAGTCTTTCCTGTAACAGGTTTATAAAGTTGGCTGTTAGTTGATCGCAATAACTCACCTAAATATTTTCTTATACATATGTGACTTTGAAGGAAAATGTTAAGGTTTCAAATAGTTTCCGAATAGATCTAGGTGACAATTTCAAGTTGGGCGAGTCTTTTCGCTCTGTTGGCTCCACGGGAAGGACCGTAAATCTTTCGATTAATCTAAGCGCTCCCGAACTCAAAAGCATATCTTCTTTCGACACTGTTCAAATATTCCGAGCCAGTTTAAAGAGGTGGACCTTAAACAGAAATACAAATTTCTTCAATACCACCAACTTTTCCCTTGCATAATTTCACATATATTTCAAATCTTCGCACAAGTGTTAGTTCATATCTACTCGATGTAGTTATACATTTTCCATTTCAACATTGTAGTGCATTTTTGCTTTTAATTAATAGCCTACACAACGCAGTTTTGTCACATTTCAATTGAAATTCATGTTTATGGCAGTTGTTGTTATTGCAGTCGTTGCAGTTGCTGCACATATCATATTGCAAAATGTTACAACAACCAACAATGTTGCGTATTAATTTGTGTCATTTGTGTTATGATGGTGAAAAGGAAATGCGTAAAACAGTGAAGTGTATAAATTTCATTGAACAACAGAACAAAAACAACAATGTAGAATATAGAAATTTGTGAATTTTAGAAAGCAAATAGAAAATTATGCTTACAGAAGTGTATGTGTGTGTGTGTTTTGTGTTTGTGTATGTGTGCTTTCTGACATTTGCAGTCACTGTAACATGACAACTAAATAATAAGTAGGCGTAACAGCACCTACCTGTGATTCCGGCACCTAGGAAACCTGTCTGAGAGTTAGTAAAACAAATGCGATTTATAGATGAGTAGTATGTGTATTAGGGCTGCCTATTTTTTATTTTGTTTTGACAATCCCGGAGCTTTCGAGTTCTGATCTTATAATCCCAGGACCACGGTATTTGAAAATACGTCATTATTCAAGAGCTAAAAAAGTGGAAAAAATTACGAACCGACCTATTATTAAATTCCTTTTTGATTTTTGATGTGTAAACATCTTTGCGCTGGGGGTCATCCAGAAAAAGTTACGCGTAAGATGTAAGGTGTAAGATATAAGTGGAAATGTGTTCTATATCGAGAGTACAGGGTGCAATTCTTGCTTGAATGGTTGCTGATATGCGAAGCTGTGTTTATGTGTGTGTGCGTATATCCAAATGCTTTGGGGTAATTTTGGGCATAATTTTGGGGTCTATTTGGGGGTCAACTAGGGACCATTTTGAGGTCATATCGGAGTAATTTTTTGATCAGTTTGGAATAATTATGGGATCATTTTGGGGTCATATAAGGGTCAATTTGGTATCATTTCGGAGTCTTTTTGCATTATTTTCGCAATTTCTACGAGGGAAATACACCTAATAATAATAATTTAATTGAACTTGGTACTTACGTCTTTTTTTTTCTTTTCTAACAGTACAAACATAACCTCAGAAAACATTACTTTTAAGCCTGATTACTGCCTTTAGAGGAAAGTTTTTATCCAGGATCCTTTTGTGGAGTCTAATTTTCCATGAACTGTTTTTTTTTTGTGATTTACAAAACCAACTCAAAATAATTTCCTAAAAAAATTTTGGCACGGTCTAATGCATATATGTATTTACATTGTATTCTGATGTGAAATATTTGCCTACACTTCCGCTTCCCATTTATTGTTTCCCAGCACATAAGCATATACATATATATTTAGATACATATGTAGTTTCTAGTTGATTAGTATGAAGTGAATGCCCTTCCTCTCCTCTCTCTTCTCGGTGCTCTCCCTGCCTTAATATATGCCAAAATTGCAAATTTTCCCCTTTGGGTCGGTTTAATTAATAAGCAGATGCGTGACAGCAAGGACTCACTTAACTGCAGGCATATTACCGATAGTTATTTACATATTTTGTAGGGTTGCCAGAAAGACTAAAAGAAAGATAATACCTTTATACCAAAGCCGTTACGAGCTTTACATGGGTCCGATCATAGTGCAGTGAATTAAAGCGCAACGGATTCACTGGCTTTGTAATGTTATGCTCTCTGACCGATAAGATGTTTCTCTATTTTCGTTCTCATACAATGTTTTGGTCCAGATAAATCCAGCCATTTTACCTGATCAAGTTATTTGTGTAATTTTTTTTTTTCGATCTGGCAACGCCAAACGCAGGTATTGAAGTGTGTTTGAACATAATTCATTCTCACACAAGTTCATACATTTGTAAATATGTATTTAAGCATTTGTGGCCAACGTTGACACGTCTATTCTGTGCCCTTTAAAACCCTGGTCAAAGGTCATTAAATTCACATTTGCGTATATACTGTCATATCAAGCCTTTTCTAATGCGCTTGGCCTAAGTAAGAGGTGTAAATGGTTGTTGATTCTGTTTAATAATAAATGTGTATGCAAATTGGTATCTCTCTCGACCTAGGGTTAATATTTATTAAGCAGTAAGTAGCGTTGTTGCAGCAACAATATTGCTGTGTAGGTTACCTTTTAAATTTGAGTATTAAATAAATCGAATAATAGTCTTCGAAAGACATTTTTTTTAAATCTAGCTACGAGTTTAAAGTACCTATTCCACCAGGATATTTAAATCAAGCCCCGACAGCTAGTGCGATAATTGTACGAAATTCTGAGAGCCAAATTCACACAGATTATTGCGCTCTTTGCTTGACCTCTTGAACAATGAAATTGTTGCTGCGCTTGGGAGAGCGCTATGATCGCACTGACCCATACGCTATTGCTTCGGTGCTTGCTAGTGAGCAAAAACAGATAACATATTTTCATTGATGAGCTGATGAGCTAAGCGGATGTTTCAATCGCTCTGTGTCTGATTTCGATAAGTGGGAGTTGGATCTGGTTATTCGATGGCAGAACTGAATAAAATATAAGCTTTCTGCGAAATACTCAACAGCGAACTGGGCTTAATGTGTTTTCGTCAAAGTCTAATAAACCCCCATATAAATTTTTTTTACCTACATCTTAACTCATTACACATATGTACGTCGCGTTATTGAAATCTTGCCTCTAAATTGACTAGCTAACATAGTCTTCTTTAATGTACGTTTTTTATCACTAACATTAACATGGTATATTAATAGTTTTTCATGTTAATATTTTCTTCACTGTTACACCTCAACTTTCAATGTGCTTCCGAATATTTGATTTAATTCTTGTTGGTGGGAAAATGGGATGTATTAAAACTTTGCCGTGTTGCACGTATAGTGCGTGCTTACTTAGTTGCCACAAACGCTAACAATTTGATCGGTGGTAAATATTTGAATAAACATGAGTGTCCAGGGCCGGACTTATGTATGTATAAGGTAATCGGGACATGGCCCAGGCGCTAACAAGGTTGATATCATTCAGCGACGATATCTATTAAACTTAAACTTTCGATAACGGTGGGCAAAAATATTACTAGCTCCGACACGGGCTGTGCCACGCCCACTTTTAAAAATTTATATGTACATATTTGTTCGCATTTCTTTCTACAAGGGCGCTTTGAAAATAAAATAGAATAGATATGTAATAATTTGTAGGGAGGATGTGTTTACTACATTTGTCTAATATTCTTTTAAAAATATTTTACATAAAAGTGGGCGTGGTCTTTCACCGAGTTCGTTTTACTTTAGCATGGTTTAATTTAGTTTACCTTTCCCAAAAAGAGACGAAGGTTTGGGCACGAAAGGAGGCAGCACCACCAGGCGCGTATTCAGGGGAGGAGTCCGGGTGATCCGGATACCCCCGAAATGCGCAAGTTAGTGCAAGTTTTTTGTCTGCGACTGTAAAAAAGAAAATTTGGAATATCAATCTTAAACTCATGGGATAATATTTTTTTAATTTCAGGACAAATTAGACATTTTAAATAACAAAAATTGCGGCAGAGCCAAATTTTCATAGACAAAGAAAACTTCAGAAAAAAACTTCAAAAGTCCAAGTCGCGTAAAAATATTGGATGGTTACCGAGATATACCGGTTTGAATTCGCAATTTTTTGTGTGTAAGCCTTTTTTCTTTGAATTAGAAGACATGTAATTGACATGCTAAGAAGGAACATGGAAAGCGTTTTCCAAATTATGTTTTCCGTTCTTTTCGAATATAAATAAAAAACAATTTATTGAAAAAATTTAATAAAAATTTTATTAAAAAAAATGTTATCAGTTTTTTTTTTCTTTTCAAATATAAATTAAAAAAAAAAATTATTGAAAAAATCTAATAAAAATTTTATTAAAAAAATTGTATCAGTTTTTTTCAAATTTCGACATTTTTAATATTTTTTTTTTAATTTTCATTTAATATCTTAATTTTTTACCGATATCTCGAAAACTAGACCTTCCACAGAAAAATAAATGTGATATTCGGAATCAGGAGAAGATTTTACATTATAAAAACGTACTTTCCTTTTTTGGTGTTTTTTGTTTGTCGACTAGTGTAGTTAGCATCGACCGCTTTCGATTTGAATGAGTTTTGGAGAGAAGGTTTCCCTTATCATAAAACGAAGCTCTCCAAAAAAATTTAACCATGAGATCTCAAAAGTGAATCACACATACTAAATCGCTCACAAGAAGGGCCCCCACAAAAACCTGGCTTCAGGGCGCACAAATTTCCAAATGCAGGCCCGTGCATTTTCATATGTATGAACACAAATTTACTTAAACAAACATGTATAGTAGGTAAGTAGAGCTTTCAAATTTCAACGCACTCTGTAATTATAAACGTTTCCACCGCGCCAAGGAACACCATAAACTTTTCCATCTTAGCCGCATTCGTTTATGCCTCTTAATTTATCCCCCTCCTCGGTATACTTCATCTAACAATGTGTTGTCAATTTCAACACCCCTCACGTTTGCCGCACTTTCATGCACATCATATCATTCACGAATTCATTAGGTAAATGCGTGCAACAAAGCAAATGGCAGCAACATGACAGGATACTCAATGTTGCACGTACATTTGCGACACAAATTGCGTACATACAAACATATGTATTTAGTGCGTGCACCACAATACGTTCGTTGCCGTGAGCTGCCTTTTGCTATAGCAAAATTGTATTGAGTTTATTAACAACAACAACAACAAGAGACTTGCCCCAACGCAATAATTGCTGCAGCACTCACACATCACCACTGCACACGCACGCGGTAGCGCTTTGGTTTGCCCCAATTCGTGGCAAATACGTTTTAGTGCATTTGTACGTATGTAGCAGTGAATGTAGCAAATCGTGACGCTAAAATCCTTCGAAAATTATTTATCCGCAAAACATGTTTAAACAGTATTGGGCCAACACGTACTCACCTGCTGCAATAGTGGCGAATTATAGTTTGTGCGCCACCGCTGAAAGACATACTACGCTTACAAATATAAGTGTTTATTTGGATAAGCCCCCGATAGTAAAAGGAAGAGATTTACTTCACAAGTGTAAAGAATTCGTAGAAGGTTAGGAAACAAAGCTATAGCTGGTACGAATCTGACCTATATGGAACTAGTACGAATCCATCCAGAATAACCCATTTGTAGAGTAGTACTCTTTCTTGCATATTTCTGATGTTGCACTGCAGGGTGCAAACATGCAACCTAGCAAGTGGAGCCATATATCGATCAGGTGGGCAAAAACATTGTTACTTTTGTATTCAAAATTTCAAAGTTTCGATGACGTTGATGGGTAGTTCAATTGCTGGTGCTAAAGCCATTGTTGTTGCTAATGCCTGGAGTAGTTGATGGCTTATCCATGCGACTAGTAGTATGTCGACTAAATGTGGCACGTAGAGCAACTATTTGATCCAAAAATACCCACATTGGAGCGAGTAAATGCCGGTTAGAGTTTTGTCTATTTTAAATTAAATATTTGCAATGTCAATGATGGAAAATGGAACGCCCACTTTATTTTACTAAAGTTTTGTTGCAATCGTATAAGAAAACAGAAAATATCGATATCAATTTTTACTAGCTAGCTATATTCACTTACATATACATATCTTTGTTAGTTAATTTGTATCCTTGTTAATTTTGCCTCTTTTGATGTTTTTGCTTGTTTTCAATTTAGGTTTCAAAACAATTTTATGATCTGCGTAAAATTCTTCATCAACATTGCAACATATTACACACAAATTGCAGACACGTACATACAAACATGACAGGATGTCAGTAGGGAAACGTGCCAAAGTTATGCAGAATTGTTCTTATTGTTGTAGCGGCAAAACATTACCCAAGGGTTTTGAAGAGTATTACCGATATGCAACTCGTTTGCCGGATATGGATTCGTCGGTTCCCATATCTGTCTAAAGATCGACATCAAGTTCCACTGGCATCAGAGTAAGGACCATAAACTATCCCGAAAAACTTCGCTCTTTAATATTACTAGGGTCATAACCAATTCTTTCTATACCAAGTGATGTAGCACATGTTTGTCATGGGTCTTCTCTCCAGGTCTATCTGTATAGTGGACGACATTAGCCTCACCAGTTCTGAAGCGGAACTTATAAGGCTCAGTGAGCTCGTCGACGATGGGCTTTAGTCTTAATGATATGCAAAGTAAGCGCATATGTAAGTACTGATGTCGCTCTCTGGCATCGCACAGGCATATCAATGACTCAATCGGAAATATTGAATTTCAATGAATTTACAAATGAAACGTTCAAATGTATATGTATATTTGACTATTTTCATTAGAAATACACACATCAAATTTATATTTATACAAGTGTCTGTTCTGCGACATTATGTAGTATCAGGTATTTTTAGACTTCGGCATTTCTAGAACATGGCAAAAACTTCTGCCATACACCTCAAAGCTCGGGAATATCCTTTCATTCTAACTACGATTTCATTTGTTTAAGTGGTTTCGTCCAACTTTGGCAGTTTTTAAATGGCGGATATTTAAATATGTGTCGTGGAACACGTTTATAGACTTCATTTTATGGCAAGAACTTTTGTTAGACACCTCAAAACTGGGGACTTTTCTTAACTTTTACTGCGATTTCACTTGTTTAATCGGGTTTCAGCGAATGAAAAACATTACATAGCTTTGAGGTGTCTGGCAGAAGTTTTTGTCATGGAATGAAGTCTAAAAATGCCTGATACTACTTATAGGTAGTGTTATATAAAAAATGGGAAAAAATTAGGTATTTTAAAACAGCCAAAGTTGGCCAAATCCGTTGAATTGGTAAGACGAAACCAATTTCCATAGGAAAATCAGCTAGCTTGGGGTTCCTGGTGGAAGCCCTGTCACTGGTACGGGTCTAACAGCACTTATAGGTGACCAATCAATCATGACTGGAACAGACAAAGCTATTTGGAACTTCTTCTAAGTTCACTGGGCTTAAGGGGGTCACGTACTCTTGAGTTGTATAAAGCCTACGTTATTAGTAAACTTCAAGCGAAGACAAACGGTTCTCTACTCGTTATAAATGTCCTTCGTAATTAACTCCATAACCGCGCTTTCTCTAATAGAATTATCACTTTTAACGACAGTTTACCAAAAACAAATTACTGAAAGTGCTGCTCTAATTCCATTTGACGATTTTAGTCATAAATTTTTTCCGCTATAACTTCCAGAATTGCTTTAGCACGACCTCAAGCACTTGTTAACCATAAACTGGTCAGCGGCAAAATCAAAACAAAACCTCATAAATTTCTTAGCAACAAACGCTCGCTGCTATATAACAGCGCATGTGAAGCCATGCGGCATGCCCCATACGCCAATAAAGATCTTTATTTTTATTATTTTACAACATCATAATTTAGCACAAGCGAAGTGTAATCAGCCGCTGCTTATCGCTGCCGTAAACCAAAATCCAATAAGAGAAAAAAAAGTTGAAAAGCCAAATCAAAACAAAAACGAATTGCAATATTATTATTATCGGTAGCATGCCACACATGCAAACACACACACCTAAGTATCCACCTATTTGTTTGATGTTGTAAAAGTAGTACTAACAGCAAATGCAGCTAATTAAATTTCGCTAATAGCTGCCATAAAAACTAAGCACTTGTATTGGGGTTGCTTCGATTGAAACAGTGCCCCATAGATGGCCAAGTACGCCCCACGCTCTCCTTCCTCTGTAACTCATTGTTCGAAAGTGTTAAATATGTAATAAAAATGCGAATTTAATAACCATGAATTATATTGGCCAAATTACATGCAAAGTTCGGTTCGTTTAAATGGCGCCAATTGCTAAGTCAACCCAAGTGAGAAATGGGCGCGTGCAAGATAAATATGTACAGTAGAGGTCACATAAACATAGCGCTTTCAAAAAGGCAGATTTTTTGTTATTGCAGCCGAAAAGACCCACTTTGAAGAGCTATCAGGGGGACTTTCTTTGAGGGATAACAGATAAGTAGGACCCCGGAGAGCCGCTCATGACATTTGCTAGCGATGTTGAGAGCAAGCTCAATATTTGTTAGTGTTGGAACCGACAGCTAGGTCAGGCATTCCCAGATCAAACACTACTGCAACACTGCCGAGCTCCGACCCTTGACCTTAAACCTGAGGCTTACAGAAATATGTCCTTCCTTTGTTCACTTACGACAAGTTCATGGATCAGCTGCCCCGAATACTCTCTAGAAGGAATGACGGTATTAAAAATGGGGTCATCGGCTCAGATTGTCATGCTGTAAAAAATATTGAGGTTCCCGTAATTCACAAGCCTAAGGTCCCTACCACGAATATAGATGAGGGCCATAGGCCCCCGAAGATGGATTTATCTAGCAATGTCATTCTGCTTAGACATAGCGTTGGATAATCGCACAGCCGGTGCGGATTCAGTTGCGACATTAGGTACTATCCAATAGGACAATGCCCAACAAACATTGAAACTAGTCAGAAAGATCGTTTCTCTGTTGGAGGGCCATAGACTCCTCCTATCATTGTGCTAACCTCCTCCCCTCTTAGACTTCAAGAGCCTGTAATCGACGTTCCATCTCATTGGCTATCTCATTTCTCTGTATGTTACGATTCCCCACACCCATATTAAAGAAGCTTTATGTCGACTTGCTAGGCTAAAGGTCAATTTTCTACATTACCCATAAGGCTCGGGCTCAATGTAATCGTTGTTGCCTCGAGCGTCCTAGGAAGCTCCTGGCTGCCAGAGAAAAGGCCTCCTGGCTAGCGCTGCAAAAACTCCATTTCGAATCCGGCGAGAATATAGCCTTTTCTCTCTGATGGAATTAAGCGGTGTCTAATCGGTGAATAGTTAAGAAGTCGAACATTAAACAAGCATCGCAAAAATGAATTGAAAAAGTTCTTCTCAAAGATTCGCCACCATTTTAAGCCGCAGATGAACCTCTATCACCACCACTGTATAAACCAGCAAATATACATATAAAACAAACCCCAATGCAAAAAGAAAATTCCACATACTCGTTCGAATTTGGCCAGCGGGTGAGCTAATCACAAATCACTTTTATTACATTCCCAGCGCAAAAGCGTTGGTTGCAAGTGCCAAAGCCGTGCGAAATATGATCTCCATTTGCATGGTGCAACAAAACGCCCAGCTACCAGCTTGAGTAGCACCATTAAAGTAACATGTGGTGGCTGCTATGAGTCGTCGTCGTCGTCTAATCTTAAATCAACGCTTAAACGCGTATAATTAGTATACTTTATGCAATTACAACAACAACAATAAAAATTACATTGAGAACAGCTGTTCATATCAAAAGTGTGGTGGTTTAATACGCGCGGTGGAGGTGCCCATACATATCTGATGTTGTTCAGTTGAGTTGATTGCTGGTAAGCTGCCGATAGCTGTGTTGTCTTGTTGTTGGTACTTCGCGCGAACAAAAGGTGTTGGTGAAACTATTGATATAAATGCATGTTCTAGAATAAAAATAATAAAAATAATAAGCAGACCACAGGCTGTTAGCTAGAAGCGTTTTAATCGAACAGAAACAAAAGAAGGGAAGAATAAACAAATGTGAGTGCCTACCAAGTATTCTACTTTATTTTATTTTACTTTGTTTTACTTTATTTTAGTTCATTTTATTTTATTTTGCTTTATAATTTATACTATATATATTATTTTATTTATAATTTCCTTTTATTTTATTGTTTTTTTTTTTATTTTATTTTGTTTTGTTTTGTTTTGTTTTATTTTATTTTATTTTATTTTATTTTATTTTATTTTATTTTATTTTATTTTATTTTATTTTATTTTATTTTATTTTATTTTATTTTATTTTATTTTATTTTATTTTATTTTATTTTATTTTATTTTATTTTATTTTATTTTATTTTATTTTATTTTATTTTATTTTATTTTATTTTATTTTATTTTATTTTATTTTATTTTATTTTATTTTATTTTATTTTATTTTATTTAATTTTATTGTATTTTAATTTTTTGTTTTTTATTGTTTTTAATTTTATTTTTTTTTTATTTTATTTTGTTTTTTTATTTTATTTTATTTTATTTTATTTTATTTTTTTTTTTTATTTATTTTATTTTTTTTTATTTTATGTTATTTTATTTTATTTTATTTTATTTTGTTTTTTTATTTTATTTTATTTTATTTTTTTTTTTTTTATTTTATTTTTTTTTTATTTTATTTTATTTTATTTTATTTTATTTTATTTTATTTTATTTTATTTTATTTCATTTTATTTTATTTTATTTTATTTTATTTTATTTTATTTTATTTTATTTTATTTTATTTTATTTTATTTTATTTTATTTTATTTTATTTTATTTTATTTTATTTTATTTTATTTTATTTTATTTTATTTTATTTTATTTTATTTTATTTTATTTTATTTTATTTTATTTTATTTTATTTTATTTTATTTTATTTTATTTTATTTTATTTTATTTTATTTTATTTTATTTTATTTTATTTTATTTTATTTTATTTTATTTTATTTTATTTTAATTTATTTTATTTTATTTTATTTTATTTTATTTTATTTTATTTTATTTTATTTTATTTTATTTTATTTTATTTTGTTTTATTTTATTTTATTTTATTTTATTTTATTTTATTTTATTTTATTTTATTTTGTTTTATTTTAACTAATTTTGTTATTTTATTTTATTTTATTTTATTTTATTTTATTTTATTTTATTTTATTTTATTTTATTTTATTTTATTTTATTTTATTTTATTTTATTTTATTTTATTTTATTTTATTTTATTTTATTTTATTTTATTTTATTTTATTTTATTTTATTTTATTTTATTTTATTTTATTTTATTTTATTTTATTTTATTTTATTTTTTTTTTTTTATTTTGTTTTATTTTATTTTATTTTATTTTATTTTATTTTATTTTATTTTATTATATTTTATTTTATTTTATTTTATTTTATTTTATTTTATTTTATTTTATTTTATTTTATTTTATTTTATTTTATTTTATTTTATTTTATTTTATTTTATTTTATTTTATTTTATTTTATTTAATTTATTTTATTTTATTTTATTTTATTTCATTTTACTTTGTTTTATTTTATTTTATTTTATTTTATTATTTTTACGGATTTCAGCCTTTAGCATAGTTGAATTTCGGAGGAAGTATTTTCATTCTAGTCTCGTTCCATAAATATAACCTAGCGTTGCAACAATCACTTATGTAAGTCGTTGTGTAGAGCAAATTGGCGCCAATGTGGAATTTTTAAAGCCGCTTAAAATATGATTAACAATTATGACCATTTATTCAACTGACACTATGCAATTTTTCGTTAAGTCAGTTTGAGTTATTTATACAACAAGTAACATGATACTTATCCACGCCTACGCAATAAAATCGAAGAAAAGATATTTAAATTTGTTTAGACTGGAACAAATTTGTTTGCTGACATTTCTACTCAAAGTGTTGCATAATTAAATTTACAATTGCCCAACTTATTGCGTTATTTTTTTTTAACAAAAAGTCAACCCAAGCGAAATGATCACCAATTAGACTATGTTAGCCAAGGTCCGTCAAAATATTAAAGCGGTATAGCTCACATAAGAGAATAAGTTCCATAGAGAGGAAAACGAAACTATATAAATTGAAAAACACTATTAAAAGTCATGTAAAGTGAATCTCTAAATCGATTATGCGATTTAGGCATGGTATCCCCAGCATCGAATAAGGAACAAAGATTCGGCTGATGTTATTAAATACCACATCCCCTGGCATAAATGTAACAGATTAATGAATGTCGGCTGTTTTCTCATTCATCATTTGCATGCTGACACAACAACACAAATGAGCAGTTACAACACAAGATTAACGAGATATTTGTTGTAGAATCATAAGTTCACACAAAAATTTGATCGGACAAAACATATGAGAGAGTTTGTTAAGTTAGGAAATGATTTACAAATAGTTTGAAAATGGGGAATGTGGCAGTTTACTTATTAAATTCTAGCTTAAAAAAGTTCGGAGTAGAGGAATTACCCTAAAATAATCCCAAAATAATCCTAAAATGATTCCAAAACGACCCCAAAAAGACCCTTAAATGTTTCCAAAATGATCCGAAATTGAACCCAAAACGACACTTGCTTGCTCGGTGCTATCAATTTAGCGCTAACTTAACTTACCCAAAACGATCCCAAAATTACCCTAAAATAATCCCAAAATAATCCTAAAATGATTCCAAAACGACCCCAAAAAGACCCTTAAATGTTTCCAAAATGAACCCAAAATGACCCCAAAATGACCATAAACTGATCCACAAATTATTCAAAAATGATTCCAAAATGGCCCTAAAATTATTCCAAATTAACCCAAAAAAGACACTTAAATGTACCCAAAATGATCCCAAAATTATCCAAAAATGATTCGAAAATGACCCCAAAATTGTCCCAAGTTAATCCAAAAAAGAACCCAAAATGTTCTCAAAATAGCCCCAAAATTATCCCAATGTGACCCCTAAATCATTCAAATATGATCCCAAAAATATACAATACAAATACAATACGGTACAATGGCAATTCTGGGCGGCAACCCTATTTAAAATATTTTAATTGATATGTCGGCGAAAATACGATTCATTTGATACCCATATTGTCATATCTCGGTCCATAATTAAAAAAAGATAGGTGGCAACCCTGTAAGCCATCCAAGTGGCAACCCAAGTGGATAGTCTTAGAATCTCTATGCCAAATTTCATCCCAATCGGTAGAGCGGTTCTCGAGATAGTATCGGATACACAAATATACACATATACTTCGGTAAGGTGGCAACCCTACTTAAAAATATTTTAGTTGGTATTTCGCCGAAAATACCTTTCATTTGATATCCATATTGTCATATCTTGCTTCGTAATTAAAAAAAAACTTAGATATGTAGGTGGTAACCCTGTATGCGGTTCTCGAGATAGTACCGGATATACAAATATACTGCGATAAGGCGGCAACCCTACTTGAAAATATTTTAGTTGGCATGTCGCTGAAAATACCTTTCACTTAATTCCCATAATAGCATATCTTGCTAGAAAATTTAAGAAAAGTTGATAGTCTTAGAATCAATCATACTAACTATATTCAAAATTTCATTCAAATCGGTCAAGCGGTTCCCGACATAGTCCGGGTATACAAATATACAAATACATATAAAAATTTAGCTCATTTAAAGTTATAATATATGAAAAGATACATATGTAAATATTAACAAAAAATTGCTCAATCAAGATTAAATGAAAAGCAACATATTTGGTGATGCAATTAAAAATTTAACGACATATGTGCGACGCCCTAATGACATAAACGAAATTGAATGGATATTCATAGCTATTCGCAGGTTTTGACTGTTCAATGAGTCAAATGCAATTAGTGGAAAATAGTTTGATATTTGCTGACAGATAACCAGACAAATAACAAATGCATTTTTAAATAAATGTTAGGCTAAATAATAACAAAAATCATTAAAAAATTGGCTATCACAAAAACGAATCGCACATTATCGGATGCACAGTTTGATGGCACACCAAAGAGTTGGCACACGCAAATGGTAGATATTAAAGCAGGTATCAAGTCATGCAATGTGAATGCTAAACAGTCATTTAGTGAAAACGACAGTCGTTTTATTTTAGATCTATGTATTTAAAGTTATGATTGTTTTGCCATTTTTTTAGCAACGCATGAGTGAATTCGATAAGCACCTGCTGATGCAATTACAGTGGCCACTTTCTATGTTTTTTATTATTATTATTATTATTATTAATAATTAGGTACTGGTATTAATATCAGCACTAACTGAATGACCACTTGGTACTCAGGCCATCATTAAGAGGGGTTGTTTGCACAAAATATTTCCAGAACGTTATCATCGAGGATAATTACATTGACGAAGTGACTACAAAGAAGGCTCAAGAAATTATTATTTGGACTAGGTAATATCTTAGTCAAACACGGTTAAGAGAAGCTCACAGACAACGTACATTTCCCCACTCTCCTCTTTTCAGTGTATGCCATGTTTTACTAATTTTTATACTTCGGTGAAGCAAAAAAACCTAAAATTTCGTTATTGATTTAGTATTTTTTATACGCGTAAAATATGTTTTAAATTTTGCCATCAAAAAAGTACCTATCTACATATATAGCAGATGTCAACAAAATTTTAAATATGCTTTTTCAATTAGGAAAAAAACATATATAGGGTAAAAGGGGACACATTCGCCACATTTGGTTTAAAGTGCTGTGAAAATAACACAAATACTATTAGTTTGTTTACATCATCATTCATCATTTATTGGCGCTTAACCGCCTAAGCGATTTTGGCCGTCGCCTATCAAAGCACGCCAGTCATTCCTTTTTAGCGATAACTGACGCCAATTGGAAACCCCAAGGGAGTTCAAGTCATCCTCCACCTGTTGTTTCCATCTCAGTCGGGGCCTCCCCCTTCCTCTGCTGCCGAATTCGGGTGACGATTGGAAAACCTTCTGGGCTGGAGCTTCTTTGTCCATTCGCATGACGTGACCCAGCCAGCGGAGCCTTTGGGCTTTAATTCGCTGGACTATGGTCAGATCTGCGTAAAGCTCGTACAGCTCATCGTTAAATCTCCTTCGATACTCGCCGTCGGCATCACGGGAAGGACCATAAATCTTCCGGAGAACTTTTCTCTCAAATACTCCAAGGGCCATCTCATCTTCTCTTGACATTGTCCATGAGTCTGAGCCATACATCAGGACAGGTATGATGAGAGACTTATAGAGCGCGATCTTTGTTCTTCGAGAGAGGACTTTACTTCTCAATTGCCTACTCAGTCCAAAGTAGCACTTGTTCGCAAGAGTGATTCTCCGTTGGATTTCTAGACTGATATTATTTTCGGTGTTAATGCTGGTTCCCAAATAGACGAAGTCGCTCACAGTTTCAAATTTGTAACTATCAACAGTGACGTGGCTGCCAAGGCGCAGGTGCGCCGGTTCTTTCTTTGATGACAGCAAATACTTCGTCTTGTCCTCGTTGACCGCAAGACCCACTTTTTTCGCTTCTTTATCCAGTCCAGAGAAGGCAGCGCTTACGGCGCGGTTGTTAAGGCCAATGATATCAATATCATCGGCATACGCCAGCAATTGCACGCTCTTGTAAAAGATTGTACCATTGCGGTTTAGCTCTGCTGCTCGAATTATCTTCTCCAGCATCAGGTTGAAGAAATCGCACGAAAGGGAGTCGCCCTGTCTGAAGCCTCGTTTGGTTTCAAATGGCTCAGAGAGGTCCTTCCCGACTCTGACGGAGCTGTTAGTATTGCTCAACGTCATTTGGCAAAGCCGTATAAGCTTTGCAGGGAAGTCAAATTCAGACATGGCGGCATACAGGCAACTCCTTTTTGCGCTGTCAAAAGCGGCTTTGAAATCGACAAAGAGATGGTGTGTGTCGATTCTTTTATCATGGGTCTTCTCCAGGATTTGGCGTATCGTGAAAATCTGGTCGATGGTAGACTTACCAGGTCTAAAGCCACACTGATAAGGTCCAATCAGCTTGTCTACGATGGGCTTCAGTCTTTCACACAATACGCTAGAAAGAACCTTATACGCGATATTAAGAAGGCTGATTCCGCGGTAGTTGGTGCGGTTAGCGGGATCGCCTTTCTTGTGGATTGGGCAGAGCACACTTAAATTCCAATCTGGAGGCATGCACTCGTCTGACCATATTCTGCATAAGAGCTGATGCATGCTTTTTACCAGCTCTTCGCCTCCGTGTTTGAACAGCTCGGCGGGTAGTCCGTCTTTTCCAGGCGCTTTGTTGTTTTTCAGCCGGGATATAGCTATCCTCACTTCATCATAGTCAGGTGGTGGGACGACTTTTCCATCGTCAGGGATTGGGGTATCGGGTTCGACGTCTCCCTCGCAATTTAGCAGTGAGGAGAAGTGCTCCCTCCATAATTTAAGTACACTCTGTACGTCGGTTACCAGGTCGCCATTATTGTCCTTACAGGAACTTGCCCCGGTCTTAAAACCTACCGTCATCCGCCGGATCTTTTCATAGAATTTTCGGGCATCATTCCTGTCAGCCAGCATCTCAAGCTCCTCACACTCACGCCTTTCGGCCTCACGTTTCTTTTTTCTGAAAAGGCGTCTCTCTTCCTTCTTTGCCTCACGATAGCGTTGCCATACACTGCGGGTTGCGCCCGTTCGCAACGTCTCCCTGTAGGCAGCGTCCTTTTTGTCCGAGGCAGTGCTGCATTCCTCATCGTACCAGTTGTTTTTGCGGGCTCGCTGGAACCCTATAGTGGCCTCAGCGGCGGTACGTAATGAGTGAGAGATATGCTTCCATTGCTCGGTTGCATCGTTAGGTCGAGGATTGCTCTCCGATAGCAGGTGTGAGAGTCGAGTGGAGAAATTGTCAGCTGTCTGTGTCGTGCGCAGCTTCTCGACGTCAAACTTTCCTTCCGTTACTGTGCGCACTTTCTTTGCTACACAGAGGCGTGTGCGTATCTTGGCTGCAACAAGATAATGGTCCGAGTCGATATTGGGACCACGAAGGGTACGCACGTCCAGAACGGTGGAGCTATGTCTGCCGTCGATCATGACATGATCAATCTGGTTTCTTGTTCTTTGATCAGGAGACAGCCATGTGGCTTGGTGTATTCGTTTATGCTGGAACCTGGTACTACTGAGGACCATATTGCGAGCAGCAGCGAAATCAATCAACCTAGTGCCGTTGGGGGATGTTATATCATGGAGACTAAATTTTCCAACTGTTGGACCAAAGACTCCTTCCTTGCCCACCTTCGCATTAAAGTCGCCGAGCACGATTTTGATATCATGTTGGGGGCAGCGATCATAAGTCTGTTCAAGTTTATCGTAGAAGGAGTCCTTCTCTGCGTCGTCCGTCTCCTCAGTCGGCGCATAGGCGCAGATAAATGTTATGTTGAAAAATTTCGCTTTGACGCGGATCGCAGCTAGACGCTCGTCCACGGGGGTGAACGCTAGTACTTGGCGGCGAAGTCTCTTTCCCACCACGAATCCTACACCACGCGCTTTGCCGCGTGTCTGGCCACTGTAGTATACGTCACAAGGTCCGATGGTCGTCTTTCCTTGTCCCGTCCATCGCATTTCCTGCAGGGCGGTGATGTCAGCCTTTGCGTTAACGAGGACATCAACCAGTCGGGCAGCGGTACCGTCCCTTGAAAGAGTCCGGACATTCCCGGTACATGCCCTAATATCCAAATCATTATGCCTTATTCGTTTTGCCGGGTCGTCAACATTAAAGGGGGTTCTCATCCGAGGCTTTAATTTATTTTTCATTGGACTAAATTTTAGTTTTTAGTTTGTTTACATGGAAATCTAATATCTACTTGAATTTTTCTAACTATATCAATGTATTAACGTTTTTGTAGATATTTCCAAAACTATCTGAAATTGCCGTTGCCTTCAAAGGCTGAATTTATCGTGTATGTACTACCCACCCCGCTTATTTAATCGAGCTCAGATTTCAATATTTCACGGCTATGACTCTCTTTTAATCAATTTAACTTTAGCCTTTAAACACTAATTGAGACTTGAATGCTGCAACGTCATATTTTCATTTAAAAATTCATATTGATGATTGTGGCAACGACTTTGTATTTTTCTGATTTTTTGCTTTTTCCATTATCATGTCCGCTGCAATTTGTTAACTTGCATCGGGGCGCCATTGAACAAACAAACAATAATCAAGAGACAAATAAAATTATTGCAAGCATTCTTATGCAGATCTGCATGTTACATGTTTCAGTTATTTTTTTTTTTTTTTGAAATAACATTAAACTGAGCTGTGGAGAAATGCAAATGCGGGTGTCCGTAACAAAAGTTTGATCAGAGCACAAAAACCCACAGCAGACGAACAACATCCGCGGCATTTAGCGACATGTTGCAATCATGCAATCGTTGTACTAACATTGTAAGTCATAGCAGCTGCAGGTCACACAAAAATAATGCAACCCTTACGGTGCATTCATACGTGTCAAGTAAAGACACTTCTTTAGATAAGAGAATTTATAAGTAATCAGCTGAAAGGCTGAATAACACAAATGTGGTGGATCCGTCATGAAACATCTGTCCGGAATGGGAGATGAAATAATCTCTGAGAATTGAAGCTCGCTAGTCAAACCTGAAAAATATGTTAGCAGAGGTTAGGCCCATTTATGGAAATACATCGGTTATACCGACAGCAAAATTTTCATAAGCTCATTTTCCTCATATTACTTTAGTCTGGCCTCACACCAGTATTGCTTAGAAAATCAATGGAACATTTTAGCGCCACACAATGCCTCCCCCATCCAAGTCTTAAAGTTCCTCATTGATAGAGGTAAGATGATCTAGAGGGCTCGAAGTGGATATACCCGATCGTTCACCTAACAGTGCAGAGGGCTAGTATTGGATAGATATTAGGCAACGAACTGTGTTTTCGTCAATACTCCCCAAAAGCTTTCGTATTCTTGGCGATAATACAACAACAAACACAACATGGATTCTTAACCTACAGTGCACCATACTTCTGGCACTCATTCCGTCCAAAGCTTTTGTTTTTCAAAATGTAAAAAAAACAAAATAAAACTGTGGAAAAAATTCAAAAATTTATATGTACTATTTTCGGCGGTCAATATCTTTTTATTGGTTGGATAAATGAAAAAAGTGCTTAAGACCGTCTTTGTAGAGCGTTAAACTTCCTTTATTTTAATATCTAACATACACTTCATAATGTTTTAGTGTTTTGAGCTACAAAACTTCTCACAAAACCTTATGAGATTCAGAAATCGATAAATTTTCGATTTTGAATAACTTTGGATGGTCGATATTTAGATGATGAGATAATTAATTTTCATAGAAGCTAATAACGAGAACCACATAACCACCATCTTCCCACAAATATAAGAAAACTCATATTTGGAAGTAGTGGAAGAGGGAGACCACCACGCCGATGGCAGGACCAAGTGGAGGCAGATCTGAAAAGAAGCTCAACAAAGAACCGACTGGCGTAACATTTTTGACGGCCAATATGGCCTAGGCGGCTAAAGGCTATTTAAGTAAGTAAGTTGGTTATATATTAAATTATATATTAAATTTTCTGTATGCCAATAAAAAAAAAACGAAAATCGATTTTTTTGGCCCGCCCTAATATACATGCCCCTATCTGACACTCCTTCCGGAAATTACCACGCTTTTTTCGGTTGGAATTCCGAGTTGAAAATACTTTCTCTTGCAATGTGTGATTGCACCTTTAAACTGGTATATTTAAGCGCAAACACATGTACATTGTATTCTTAAACTAGCCGGGCGGGCGGCTGTTTGTTCGTCCATTCGCTCACAATAATCAATCATAATCACAAAAAACTGTTGTCATCTATCAAAAAGCTATGCCAATGACGCGACGCGCTGGGACAATGATTCGATATATTCGTTTCGTTTCGTCTCGGTTACAAACGCTCATGACAGTTGTATTGTCTGGTTGTCATGTTGCATGTATGTAGTTTATTATTGTACTTGTAACAACAACAACAACAACAACAACAACAACAAATACGTTAATATTATGCATACTTTCCATGAATACTCGTAAATGTCTAAAACGTTGGTGCAATTTAACACATATGTATTTACATCCCCACATACTACATATGTATTTCATAGGGTGTTTCATTATGGGGGAAAAGTATTTCCAAAAAAAAAAAATACTTCTCACAAGTTAGCATATGTCAGGGTCTCAGAAGGGTTCCCTTTGCGTATAGAAAAAAAATGAGATTTTAATATTTATTTATCGTGTAATAGGCCTTTAAGGCGTAAGTGAGCCATTCAAATAAACATAAACAAGGGAGAAAACTCAGTCCGATTACCCTCAGATGAAGCCCATGGACTGGTGCCTTTAATAAAAGGGCACAACTAGTGGCTTTCAAATCTCCAAATGATAAAAAAGAAAGCTCCACAAGGACCACCCTATACAAGTATGTACATGAATGTTGGTGTTTAACAGGCTCGTTGAAATTAATCGAATTAAATGGCTCTATGCTATACTTAATCAATTAAGTACATATGCACTCTTGTACTTACATATATTAGCAGCTTTAAATGACAAAAAATAATAATAATATGCTAATGAACCTAAGTAATTAACTAGATACATATATTAAGATGTTTATAGAGGGGGACTGCTGTTGGAAGTACGCGGCTTACAGAGTTGCCACCAATTTTTTTTTTTTTTAATTATGGAGCAACATATGCCAATATGGGTATCAAATGAAAGGTATTTTCAGCTATATGCCAACTAAAATATTTTCAAGTAGGGTAACTCCTAGAGTTGCCACCTGACCGCTCTTTATTTATTTTACCTTATGTATATTTGTATATCCATACTATTTGGGAATCGCTTGACCGATTTGGATGAAATTTTGGGTATAGATAGTATGGTTGATTCTAAGACTATCCACTTGGGGGTTGCCACCTGGGGCGGCTTACAGGATTGCCACCTATCTCAATTTTTTTAAATTTTGTAGCAAAATATGCCAATATGGGTATCAAATGAAAGTTATTTTCAGCGATATGCCAACTAAAATATTTTCAAGTAGGGTTGCCACCTAGGGTTGCCACCTTACCGCAGTATATTTGTATATCCGGACTATTTAGGGAACCGCTTGACCGATTTTACTGAAATTTGGCATATAGATTGGCATATGATTTCAATTTTTTTAAATTATAGAGTTAGATATGCCAATATGGGTATCAAATGAAAGGTATTTTCGCCGACATACCGACTAAAATATTTTCCACCCATTGCTACCATTTTACCGTATTGTATTTGTATTATATAATTTTAGGATCATATTTGGATTATCTTAGGATCATTTAGGGGTCACTTTGGAATTATTTTGTAGTTATTTGGGTTCAATTTTGGATTAATTTTGGACAATTTAGGGCTAATTTTCGAATCATTTTTGAGTCATTTTGGGATCATTTATGGATCATTTTGGGATAATTTTTGGCTAATTTTTGGAACATTTCCGGGCCTTTTTGGGGTTGTTTTGAGATTATTTTAGGATTATTTTGGGAACATTTTTGCATAATTTTAGGGTACATTTAAGGGTATTTTTGAGATCATTTGGGAATAATTTTTGAATCATTTTGGGATCATTTTCTGATCATTTTTGGGTCGTTATGGGTTCAATTTCGTACCATTTTGGGAACATTCAAGGGTCTGTTTGGGATCATTTTAGGATAATTTTAGGATTATATTTGGGTTATTTTGGGATCATTTTGGGTAATTACCGAGCAATATCGGTCACCCAGGTACTAAATATTTAAGGATGCACAGGAGATGGACAGGAAATACCCCAGAAATGCATTTTATAATATGGATTTCAAATGAAAGGTGATCATGAAAGTAGTAATAAAATATTTTAATAAAATAGTATATTCAAATTAGTTTTGGTGCTCACTGAAAGTTAGAATATTGTGGAATATGATGTTGCAACTTTGTGAAAGAAATCTTTATACTCTAGTACAGGCATCGGCGCCCCATAGATCTTAAGATCAGTCAAACAAGTTGGATTCATCACACAGACACGTTGCACTCTTTGTTTACCACATGATTTTGTCGTCGCTGAGCAAGGGGCGAAGCCACATCGCGTGGAGGTGTCGCTTGTTTGATCAGCGAATGTTAAAAATATATTTCGGACGATCACAGCGAGTGTATAAGCGCTCTCACTTATACCCCTGCATTTGCAAATCTGCCGACCCATGCTCTAGTACCATCTCTCGTGTGACACAATAAAGCCAAGTAAGTAGCTCTCCCTTGACACAACAAAACCAAGTAAGTCCCAGTTATTTTCCCAACTACTTACTTGGTTTTGTTGTGTCACAGGAGATCTATACCTTATCTATTTTCACCATAAACTTATTTGATCATACGTTATCCTAATATTCATCCAATAAATGAATCTCCTGAATTAACCATCTCTATCCGAGAGTAAACACTATTATCATAACGAGTTTTTAAAAGTAATTTCAAAAGAAATTTTATCCGTGACAACATTCTTCCTCGAAAATGTCACACTTCTATGAGCGCCATTATTTCTCTCACAAGAGTTATAACTCAATTACAAACCGACGCAGACGAGCAATGTCCTAGTACGAGTATGTCTACAGAGCAGCAGGTAATCAACTGCTTCTCCAGCTCGTCAGCGCCAACAACACAATTCATTCTTACAACCTCTTTGCACTTCTTTTGGCTTCATAGAATTACTGTCAACGTGGATCGCCAGCTCGTCGCATTCTAAAGCTTCTCCACTTAACATAGCGGCATGCAGTGTGCTCGGGAGCGCGCGCGCCATTTGATGGATTGGAATTGTCGCAACTGCTGACATTACGCTTTGGCATGCCGCATTCTGACATTGGGGAGTTGCAATAATAATAGCGACAATGGCAGCAATGCCAAGGAAGATGGCAACAAACAACAATTGTCGTCAATAAGAATGCAAGTGAAAGAGTCACAAAAAATTTTGCAAAAGAACTTGAATGAGTGTAAAAGGGCAGCTTTGGCCACAACGTGCCGCGCCATTTGTGTGTATGTGTGCATCAAATGATAGCTGGGAATGTCTCAAAGTGGCTGTGGAAATTACAAAAATGTATATGAATGGCCATTGGCGGGAATGAGAGCATGCACTTTGGATATTAGACATTAGCGGATAGTAAGCTCTTGCAGACGAGCAGCCAGGCCATTTCGAAGTATAGGTAGTATGACGACAATGCTAAGCATATTCATATTTAGGTTGGTGTGATGTCATGTGGTCATGACGATTTGGCGCAATGGAATGATTAGTCCATTATAAAGGATTGCTGTGCTCTTTAATAGGTTATTGGTAAGCACTTTAAGAAATGCGAAGTACCTACTTAGAAATGCTACTGGTGCTTAACAAATCTCGGAACTGCTAACAATAAAATAAAATAAAATAAAATAAAATAAAATAAAATAAAATAAAATAAAATAAAATAAAATAAAATAAAATAAAATAAAATAAAACAAAATAAAATAAAATAAAATAAAATAAAATAAAATAAAATAAAATAAAACAAAATAAAATAAAATAAAATAAAATAAAATAAAATAAAATAAAATAAAATAAAATAAAATAAAATAAAATAAAATAAAATAAAATAAAATAAAATAAAATAAAATAAAATAAAATAAAATAAAATAAAATAAAATAAAATAAAATAAAATAAAATAAAATAAAATAAAATAAAATAAAATAAAATAAAATAAAATAAAATAAAATAAAATAAAATAAAATAAAATAAAATAAAATAAAATAAAATAAAATAAAATAAAATAAAATAAAATAAAATAAAATAAAATAAAATAAAATAAAATAAAATAAAATAAAATAAAATAAAATAAAATAAAATAAAATAAAATAAAATAAAATAAAATAAAATAAAATAAAATAAAATAAAATAAAATAAAATAAAATAAAATAAAATAAAATAAAATAAAATAAAATAAAATAAAATAAAATAAAATAAAATAAAATAAAATAAAATAAAATAAAATAAAATAAAATAAAATAAAATAAAATAAAATAAAATAAAATAAAATAAAATAAAATAAAATAAAATAAAATAAAATAAAATAAAATAAAATAAAATAAAATAAAATAAAATAAAATTAAATAAAATAAAATAAAATAAAATAAAATAAAATAAAATAAAATAAAATAAAATAAAATAAAATAAAATAAAATAAAATAAAATAAAATAAAATAAAATAAAATAAAATAAAATAAAATAAAATAAAATAAAATAAAATAAAATAAAATAAAATAAAATAAAATAAAATAAAATAAAATAAAATAAAATAAAATAAAATAAAATAAAATAAAATAAAATAAAATAAAATAAAATAAAATAAAATAAAATAAAATAAAATAAAATAAAATAAAATAAAATAAAATAAAATAAAATAAAATAAAATAAAATAAAATAAAATAAAATAAAATAAAATAAAATAAAATAAAATAAAATAAAATAAAATAAAATAAAATAAAATAAAATAAAATAAAATAAAATAAAATAAAATAAAAAATAAAATAAAATAAAATAAAATAAAATGTTATTGTTATGTTATTGTTGAGTTATTGTTATGTTATTGTTATGTTACTGTTATGTTATTGTTTGTACTAGTTCCAGCCTAGATCACCGCCATGTTAAATTCGCCAGTTGATTTCATGTAAAAAAGATAGTTCGCGAACTAGTACTGGTTCGGAACGCACTAGAGATTTTCCCTACAGAACTAGAGATTTTCCCTACAGGGTTACTACTCTTCATCCTTTTTTATTGCCTTTATACAGCTTTTTATTTCCTACTCAAGAAAATGAAATGCAACAATTTCTATGCCAAACCACTGACACAGATTACAGTCAACTGGATTGAATGTAATTTTCAATTGTTGATCGCCATAAATTTAAACGAATTAACGACTTTTCCATTGCATTACCAGTATTCGCCATTAAAAGCATTTGAGGAATGCAACAAGAGCTATTAAAAAGGTTTGCTCCTGCCAAGCGGTGCCTTATTTGAAAAATGACGTGTCAAAGCAGTCACGCCAAGCAACCGTTAAACGCCAAAAAAAAGTAACGAAAATGGCAAAAAAAAAGGCAGCCGCGCAATGTCAGCGATCAGCCTCAAATAAAGACAAGCTATCAGTAAGTAAGTAAGCGCCTGCTGCATTGGTACTTAACAAAATCCAAAATAACAACGAAAAGTGCAGCATTCGCTGAAAGCTAGCAAAGATCGCAAAATCATTTGACCCACAAACCAATGTGGAGCAGCTTCTGTGAACCATTGCGGCAACAATTATAAGAATCACAGAAGAAGAAAGACTTGCCGCCAAATGTGGCAACAAGCGAGTAAAACGATCGGCATGGGAGTCAAAGCACACAACCGTGGCTAAGTGGATGTTTTGTAATTTTTGGTGATCGCGTGTATTGTGAGATGGGCTAAAAGGGTTGGTATACCGCTTTGATGACGCCTAAACTGCCAGATGATGAATGTTTGCGCATGCGATCGCGGTTCGG
>CAXKVI010000004.1:115410416-115418809 GCA_964058755.1 Campiglossa producta
GTTCTCTGGTGTAATTCGAGTTGTTTAGCATCGGATGCAATCAATTTTGTGGTTGTGGTTTAAATAATGGCTATAGTGACTAAGCAGGCTGATTTGGATTGCATCTTGAATTCTTACAACTCAAATTCCCATTGAGCGCTGGGATCTTTTTCAACTCCAGCTAGTAACAAAAATGTACTCAATGTAAGGTGCTGTGGTCCTCTATGGTCGGTTCTTGCAGAAGAACCTCATCGATGTTTGCGATGGTAGTTCTGAATAAGTTCAAAGCTAATTTATGTAACTTTTCAAACCAATCAAGCTGTAAATGAAATCAGTCGAATTTTAGCTGAAATTATACATGAGACAGATATAAAAAAAGGCAGGAAATGAAACAGGAACTGGGAACTGGACACCTAAAAATACCTAGGAAATGGAAAAAAACAATAATTTGCTGAGAATTATAAGTGAAAATGAAAACTGAAAATGAAACAGAAACTTGAAATGGAATACTAACTAGAAACGAAAGGGTAACTTGAAATAAAACTTGAAGGCGAACGCAAACTGGGAATAAAACGGAAACGAGACAGAAGCTGGAAACGAGAAATGAAATAAGAATTTAAAACTCTCATATCCATAACAGGACCAGAAAACAAAAAACGAGCTGGGAACTGGCAATAAAAGAGGAATTGAAAGAATCTAACTGTCTGGAAATTAAATAGAAATAAATCCTGAACTGCATATGAAGGAAGAATAAACAAGAAATGGACATTTACAATAAACTAGGAATAAGAAATAAAACCTAAACTGAATATGAAACCGAATATGCGAAATGAAAGTGAAGTGAAACAGAAATTGGTTATGAAACAAGAACTGGAAATGAAACTTAAAAGCGAACTGAAAACTGGAAATGAAAGAGTTATATGATGTGAAACAGTAGCAGGTAACTAGATATGAAACTAGGACAGTGTTTGAAATACGACTAAGCTAAGACTTAGAAATGACGCAGGAAGTGGCAATGAAACGGGAACTGGAAATAAAATGGATACAAGATCTGGAAACTGAAAATGAAGCATGGATCGGAAACTGGTAATAAAATGGAAACAAGATGGAATGGAAACTGGAAAAGAAACATGGGCCGCAAACTAGATATGAAACAATAACTGGAAAGTGAAATAAAAAAAGGACTGGAAATAAAACCTGAGATGGAAATGAAACACAGCCTGAAAATTATTAAATTAATAAATTAAAAATAAAAAAAAAATGTATATAAAAAAACTGAGAGGAAAAAAGAAACGAAGAAACCCGAAACCCGCGATTATTTTTTGTTTATGTCGTTGTAGGCCTCTATGTTTATCAATGGATATTCCTTGAAGAGGTGAAGAAAGAAATCGACAACGGAGTAGGAGGCCAGCTCATAGGGGACTGCTTGTTAGAATAAGTTTGTGCAAAGAAAATATCACTATTAAGTCATTTTATTTTATTCAACATATTACTTTTTATTTTATTTTGTATACTTATGCAAAATATTTAAAAATTCATGTAAAATGTTAACATTTCTCATGCTTGTGCAATTTTGCATAATTTACCTCTCCTCACTACATATCTTTTACATACAACATTAAACCGCCGATTTACATGAATAAATATGTCAGAGACGTGCCCAAGTACAGCGCAACTGCAGGTGCATTTCATACATATGTATGATGAGCTACCGATGTTATAAAAGTCCGGGGCTAGAAAGTGTCCCTGAAGTTATAAGTTTTCTGTCATCCCAATGCGTCCAGAATGAAAACAGTGGCTACAACTAACTTATTTGCAGCCAAGGTTGCCACTTATATTAAGTTTTTTTTTTGTTTGATTAAATATATCTTTACAAATGAACATATTCAAGCCAGGCTTGTCACCTACATTTATTTTTTCCTATAAGGCCATTCCATGAGAAATGGTCAAAATATTTTTTTAGTGTTGAAACTTCTGCGCGTTCCCTGCCAGTAAACTTGTAGTATCAAAGAACTTGCGCTCATACCGTTCTCTGGTGTGTATTTTAAAAATTAGCATATTACAGTAACTCTTGCTAACAGTGGCTTTATTATTAGTAGAACATCCATCGATACTGAAAACAAATAAATAAAATTTACAAGAAATATCAAAAAACAACAAAAACAAAAATAATAATACAAGAAATGCCAAGAAAAACGCGTTTATCCTCATAAGATATAAGAAAAAGCTTGTCATCTTAAACTCAAGTTCAAGCAACAGCAAGAACGAGAACAACAACTACTACAAAAATTCTTTCGTGCCAATGGAGACATAAAGTCTTCATTACAATCACTGACAGTTGTACCTGTCGTCTTTATCATGACAGAAGACAAACAAAAGCAAGAACAACAACAACAGCAACATATGCAAAATTGTTGAATAAATTCGTTGACTGCGACTTCGCAACGTCAACCAAAACAACTTTGAGCTACGCTGACAATCAATGACAATGACAATATTGAAGGAGCTACATTGTTGTTGACATCACTAAGGTCGCCATCAGCGCAACGCATGCAAAATTTTAGTAGATTTGTGTTTTTACTTGTTGCTATATTTTAGCTGCTCAGCTCATTGATATTACATGCATCCGAAAGGTGATCACTTGTGATACGATACAAGTCACTGATGAAACTAAATTATTAGCAGAATAAAATTGTATTTCTTTTCATGTAAGCCAAGAAATTTAGTTTCAGTAGTCAAATACGAGGGCGGTTCTTAGAGAGAGGTCCGTGTTTAGCATAGGTGAACTATTTTATTCTACAGCTGAGGTGAGGGAAATTCTCTCTGAGAAACTTGCTCCCTTGGGATCCTTAAGATATGTTGAGGGTAGCAAAGCAATTAACAGTCAGGTATCCCCTGAACTTTTCATGGTCCCTCAATTTTGCGTTTTGAGCTCTACAATCGGCCGGAGCCCGATGACGTAATACCTGCTTAGCTTCAGAAATCTCTATGGATACCACGTAGCCGACGGCGATTTGCCGACATCAACCAACCGGCACCGCTCCGCCAGCATCAACCAACTGACCACCGATCCACCCGCACTAACCGACCCTGCGGGTTAGGGGTTTAGAATATGCCCGAGGTAGGCATACTGGTCGTAAGAGGCGACTAATATGCACATAGGTAATGACGTGCTAATCTACGGATATGATACCACCTCTCATTACCCATCTGCTCCTTTCTCACGGATGGAGGGATGACATGACCTAGAAGATTCCACTGCTCATACCAAATCGCTACCACGACAGTCGGGCAGTACCGAAAGGGAGTACAGCAGCGTACCGGGTTCATATCCGTCCAAGGACTGTCAATCTCGGCGTCACTTCCCAAAACCTTCGGGGAGTGTTTTTGCTGCTTCATCCCAAACCGATCACTGTGCTCTTATTTAATAAAGCCTATGGATTGGCTAAGCTATATCCCAGCCTACGATGAGATCGTCATAACAATGATTAAAGTTACTTTTATTCCAAAGGAGGAAAATGCTGTGAAGTATCTCCAAAAGACTTTAGTTCAATCAGTATGTCCTAGTTTCTTAAAAAAAAATTTGGAATGCTTGTTTTAGAGATTTCTACGTCGTGGGATTTCTCTGAAGCTGGTTTCAGCTTCATACCATGTCTTTTGTGAGGTGAGGTCCACAGAGTACACCTTCGAGAAAAAAAATAAATTAGCTCGTGCCTTTCTGGACCCCAAAGAGTTCTAAGAATGGGTATCGATAAAGGCTTGGTAACTTTGTGGGTCTAGTGAACTTTGGTGGTTCTTATCAATAGACAGCTGCGTGACAGGGTTTCCACAACAGAGCGGGTGGACCTAGAGGGAAGGGAAGGGAAGAAGGAGGCAACTTAACCGGGTCGACAGGAATATTTTGAGACCCTCGTAAGTTGTATATTGTCGAATTGATTCTGAAACCGATTCTATTTTAAGAGTTTTACTTTGGTTAAGTGGAGGGTTATCAACTAATGGATCCAAGCTGGATCTGAACGTTGAGAGGTAGTGTTCTGTCATGAGTTCCGAGTCAGATAGAAACTTAGACTGGCCGACATGTCCAGCTCTTCCTGGTAAGTTGTCCGCACAAAACGACCAGCGAAAATATTAGGGTTTACGAAAGCTCATCACTTCATGGTGATCAGAGTTCATGGTAGCTGCCTCGGTTCAAATGTAATTACATCTCCAAAAGATTTATTCTGGATCGATGTCTGCCTTATCGGGCATTTTTTTAATGATATTTAGTATCACAATAGGCAACTTAAAGCTTTCCAATAGGTATCCTTCTCATCTGGGTTATTTCCATTATCAAACCTAGGCCAATCTAGAACAGCAGACCTTCCCTCATACTTACTACTACGGTGTTTTAACTTCGTCTGTCGAATCGGAAATTTGCATTTTTGTATTCACATTTATGCGGTGCAACCTAAATCGAAGAGTTTCCCGTGACAACAACGCCATCCGTCCGATGCAATGATGTTGCAACGCTGTCTCACATTCAACTATTCAGATGTTGAATGGTGCAAAGCTTTCGTGCACTTAAACCAAACTTATATCGACTTTCATACAGCTCAAATGCAAAGACATTGCCAATCGAATCGACGTCAACCGACTGACTGACTGCAACCTCAGCGCTTTGTATGCAAATCGAATTTGCATTTGCTGGGTTATCCGCGTTTCCTAGAGTGCTTTTTTGTTGATTTTGCATGTTTTTGATTTCCAATTCGATTTAACTGTTTGTTGCTTAAGAACAATCGACGAAAAGTAAAAGAATTCCGAAATTCTACAAAAAAAAGCAAGATGTTACTGAGTAAGGTTTGCGTGCAGCAAAGATTTAGCAAATGTGGAGGGGAGCAGTAGCAAGGAGTGGGAAAAATTCGCAGACAAAGTAATCGATCATCAGCAGTGAGACTTCTTTGGGACTTTAGTTTTTATTATAAATAAGTTTTACGTACATGAGACATGGTATTATGTCTTCATTTGACAGTTACTTTTGTTAAACATTGAGTTCATAGACACAGAAGCGCACAAGCGGAAGGACGGTGCTTTTTTAGCGACGGAAGGATAGCGCGCTTTAAGGATGGGTATATCTAGAATGGCTCCCGAACAAACAAAGCCACACAATCGCATGGGTATCTAGATATAAGTCCAGCTGTGCTAATACAGACAGACAGACCGACAGCCATTCGGACAAATCAACGGTGAGCCAAACAGCATTTGTTGATGTGCATGCAATGATAGTCGCCTGCAGTGCATGCCACAAAGAAGCCAAGTGGAAGTGAAAATTTCTCATGTCAAACAAGTGATGAACGCCACTGATATGGGTACAGGCGATATTCGCTGTGAAATTTGAAGAAGATTTGTTTGACTATTTGAATAATAGCTGATTTTTGCAGGGAAGAGACGGACGATTTGATACCGTTTTCTTTTCGCCGTACTTTGGTTGGATCTATGGTATTCTGACTCAACGTAAAGGTGTTTTGGTTTAAACCAGGGCAGAGTTACACACAGAAAAATTTTCGTGTAAAATCAAAACTTTCTTAACACTTCTTCAGGTTATTATTTTTCAACACTATCGATTATGTTATTTTAATATGGATGGAGCTCATGTTGAATAATTTAACTTCGTGTTAAATTAACATGACTTCCTGTTAAATTAACATGAAGCTAATGTTAAAAAACTTGACTAAGTGTTAAATTAACACTACTTCCCGTTAAATTAACATTAATTCCTGTTAAATTAACCAGAATTCCTGTTAAATTAACCAGAATTCCTGTTAAATTAACATAAAATCCTGTTAAATTAACATTAATTCTTGTTAAAACAACACTATCTGCCTCATTATCTCATGCGAATTTAACAGGATCTCAAATAACCGTTACTCTTATTTTATAAGTTGGTCATAACAGTTATTTTTTATTTCGATATTAATTGTTTTGTGTGTGCACCAACGTGCTGCACTGCCAGCAATCATTTCGGTATCCTTTCGGGGCTGATCACTTTGGGACCAAAGTGCTTTTTCGAGACTATTTTGGTTTTGCTTTTGGATCATTTTGGATTCATTTCAGGATCATTTTGGGGACGTTTTGGAATCATTTTGGACCATTTTCAGGATTATTTTGGGACGTTTTTGGGTCATTTTGGGATCATTTTAGGATTATTTTGGGATCATATTGGGATCATTTCGGAGTTATTCTGAGATCATTTTGGGTCATTTTGGAATTATGTTGGGATCATTTTGCGGTCATTTTCGAATAATTTTTGGGGAAATTTTAGGATAATTTGGGACAGTTTTGCGGTTATTTTGGGATTATTTAGGTGCCATTTTTGGTGGTCATTTCGGGGTAATTTTTGGACTATTTTTGGGGTCATTTTGGGATTTTTTAGGGGTCACTTTCTGATAATTTTGGGGTCGATTTTTGATCATTCCGGTGCCATTTTGGGATTATTTTGGAATTATTATGGGATCATTTTGCGGTCATTTTGGAATCATTTCGGGATAATTTTTGAGTAATTTTGGGATAATTTGGGAATATTTCGGGGTCATTTTGGGATAATTTTGGGGTCGATTTGAGATCATTCCGGCGTACTTATGGGACTTTTTTGGGTAATTTTGTGATAATTTTGAAGTCATTTTGGAGTCATACTCAGGTCACATTGGGGTCGATTTGGGATCATTTTGGGGTCGTTTGGGGGGCGATTTGGGATCAACTAAACCAATATGATACAAAATGATTCCAATACGACCACAAAATTGCACCATCTTTTCTCTCCTTGGTTCATGGATCTATCCTATCAGTTGTTCTCAGCGACGATTGATATTCTTGTACATTGGTTTATCCACAGTACTTCGAAAACAGCTCGACAGATCTGGAAGAAATGTTATATGTAGATAGTAAGAATTTCTACCTATATGTTGCCACTAAGTATGCTTTAAAGGAGTTGCCACCTATCTCACGTCGTATTTAAACAAACCCATTACATTAAATTTTTGTCATATCCGCTGTTATCGCGATAACAGCTTGACTTATTTTGCATTTTTTTTATGTTTCAAGCTCTTTTACTTAAGCGTTTCCAATAGAGCCACCTATATTAATTTGTTTAAGTACCTACTGATGCTTAGAGGATTATACAGATTTGCCACCTATATGAAACTAAAAAAAATTTAAATATGATAAGACAACCAATATTCCCAAGTATTTTTACCGAGTTGCCACCTAACTTAAGAGTCTCTAAAGCAAGTATCGGCGCCCCATAGATCTTAAGATCAGTCAAACAAGTTGGATTCATCACACAGACACGTTGTGCTCTTTGTTTACCAAATGATTTAGTCGTCGCTGGGCAAGGGGCGAAACCACATCGCGAGGGGGTGTCGCTTGTTTGGTCAGCGAATGTTAAAAATATAGTTCGGACGATCACAGCGCGTGTATAAGCGTTCTCACTTATACACCTGCATTTACAAATCTGCCGACCCATGCTCTAAAGTTTGCCCACATGTAATAACAGAAGTTTATTATACCCATAACATATTATTATTAGATACTTGCTCCTGCACATTGCGAATTCAAATTTTAATCAAACTGTATCTAATGTCAATAATTTCTCATTCACATGATTTTTTTGATATCATTTGGCACATGCAAATGTAATATCTTTAATTGGCTACACGAGCAACAACAAAAATAGAACAAGTATTTTTTTTTGGTTTTTTTTTTTTTAAATAAAGTCAGCGCTAGATATCGATATGAACGCCAACGCTATTGACCAATAAATAACATAGCAATAAGTAGTTGACGATTGACCAGACAGCAAAGGAGTATTGAATAGCAACAACAACAACAACAAACTAGCAACAGCAATGAGTGGGGGCCAAGTTATTGCTGCGACTCGAAATAAGTCATCAACATTTCATTGGTTGGCTCGCACGTCGCTCCGGTTGTGCATATGACCGACTATTGGATTGCATTTTTAGAAACAAGAAGAAGTAGAAGGATCGACATGATATGACGGGTTAACAGACAGATTGAGTATCTAGGCGCAAATATTTGCGTTGAAGAAATATTCATATTGGCTCTATATCAGGACCCGGCAAAATTTGAATTGAAGGGGTTTTATCGAGAGAGCGATCATCGTATCTGTTTGCTCCGTCGCTCACTAGCAAGTACGGAAATCGTGCCTAACCAACGACATCCATTGATTGGTCAATGCGATCATAGCAACAATGTCATTATTCGAGAGGCCAAGCAAAGAGCGTAATAATCTATGTGAATAGATTTTCGGACAATTGTCCCACTAAGTGCCCAGGCCTGCTCTATATCATGGACATGGCAAATATGCTGCATTTCGCATGTTTTTTTTATGAATGTGCAAAAGCCCGGCAGAAATTTTGTTG